>CM061147.1:33691615-33916513 GCA_030710495.1 Labroides dimidiatus
TAACTTCAATGAGGGATTATTGTTTGGAGCCAGTCACAGAGCGTAACTCTGTCTCAGAGGGTCTGAGACCATGATGATGATGATGATGATGATGATGATGATGATGATGAAGGACAGTTTGGAGGCTGCAGGAGTTCAGGCTGATGGTTTTCAAACGTTTAAGATGCTTTTCTTTGTTTGTTTGTTTGTTTGTTTCTTTGTTTGTTTCTGTCAGGAAACATTAAAAAATGCTTTTTTTCAGGCCTAAATATGACGTTTAAACCTCAGATTTAATTAAAATAACTTGTTTATATTTTTCATTGATCAGTTAAAGAATCATCTTTCAGTTTAAAGTGAGGGTGAGAGCGTTTGGTTCAGTTAGTGCATCACAGAAACACAGTGAAAATAAAGTTTATTCAAATTCATTTCAACATTTAAATCAACAGTTAATCATTTTATTATGATTATTATTCCTTCTGACGTCCAACTTCTCTTTATAAATTAGATTTAATGAACATTTTCTGCTTTTAGAAACATTTAAGAAAAAGTACAAATCTGTTTATATTCTGTAAAATCTGATAAACTCGTTATTAAATTAATAAATAAAATAATATTAAAATAAAATAATATTAAAATAAACTCTTTATTTCAACTTTCTCAACATTCAAAGTTTGTTTTTAGTTTCTTCTTCATGAACAGACGTCAGGACGTCATGACTCGAGTCAGAGTCATCTTGGAGAATTTAGGAGTGAATAAAAAATATACAATCAGAACAATAAGAATACTGATAATAAAGAATAGAACGAACTTTAATCGTCGTTATTGTGTGAAAACATCTCTGACTCCAGAAATCACACAAAGAGCTGAAGCGGAGCGCGCTCAGAGAGGATCAGTCCTTCCTCACAGACTCGTCGTCCACAAACGGAGAGGAGAGATTTAAAGATTTTATAAGAAGTGGAAAAAGTTCAGTTTTTGTTTTTGATTTTAGGTTCATAAATAAATAAATAAATAAAAACGGAGCTGCTGCTGTTTTTCCTCCTCATGAAGAAGATTTATTTTTACTCACAGAGACGTCGTGGAGCCGCTCAGCTCACAGGGAACAGATCTCAAACCGAGGCCCACACAGTCCACTCGCTCGCCCTCACACCTGCACACAGCTGGACAGGTGCTGCTGGTCCCGCCCACCTCCGCCACCTCCATCAGCCCCGCACAGGTGAGGAAGAAAAGAATGATGACGCCTGCAGAGGAACGAGGTGAGAGCATCTTCCTGTTTGAGTCTGAGGAGACTGATGAGAGACCTGAAGAGGGTCTCTGTATTAAACTCAGGTGTGCTGCCCCCTGCTGGTCTCTGACTGCACTGCAGCCTGCAGGGACCATCTGTCTGGGATCAGGTGATCCAGATAACTTTATCCTCTGGATAAGACCAGCTTGAACCTGATCCCAAATCCAGATAAACTGATCCAGATCACCTAATCCAGAAGACCCAGTCTAGACCAACATGATCTTGATATCCAGTTGAGATTACTTCATATAGATTACCAAATCTCCCCACTGGGACTAGGATGATCCTGTAGTCCTGGATCACAGTTCTGCTGATCCAGCTCAAACTGGAGGATTAGAGTTAGGTTTAGAGATTTGTGTGTGTGTGTGTGTGTGGGGGGGGGGGTAGCTCACTACATCCTCATAATATCAGAAACACACACACACACACACACACACACACACACACACACACACACACACTTCCTCATGCTCAACTGTCCAGGAAATCTCCATCAGCCAATCAGAGAGCAGGACCTTGAGCACGCCCAGACTGTGACCTCTGACCCCTGAGGACGGATGGATGTCTGCAGGAGAAGGTGGAGCTCTGTCAGCCGCACGCAACAGATAAAGGTCCTGATCCCTGTGCCCCCACAGCTCCCGGTCCTGGTTTGCAGACTCTGAACCAGGACCGCTGAATCCAGATTCAGGTTTTACTCCTGAAGCTGTTAAAATGTAGTTTCTTGTTGCTGACAGACTGATCCCCTCTGAGTCCCAGACCAGGGTCAGGTTTCTGGGCTGAGAGCTGCTGCAGGATGTTCAGGGTGGAGGAGTCTTCCTCCTCTTCCCCCTGACAGAACAGGAAGTCAGTAAACTCTCTCTCTCTTTCTCTCTCTCTCTCTCTCTCTCTCTCTCTCTCTCTCTCTCTCTCTCTCTATTGGTTGCCTCAGATTAACACAAACTCTCAGATCCTAACATGTTTAATCCTAACGTGTCCTCGCTCTGATTGAACCTAACCCCCCCCCCCTCCTTTAAAACACTTATCACATCACCTGAAACAACATAACAAACTCTTAACATCACATTTATTCTAACTTTAAACTAGTAGTAATAATAATAATCATGTATGTATATATTTATATATATTTATATATATATATATATATATATATATATATATATATATATATATATATATATATATATATATATATATATATATATATATGTGTGTGTGTGTGTGTGTGTGTGTGTATATATATATATATATATATATGTGTGTGTGTGTGTGTGTGTGTGTGTGTGTGTGTGTATATACATATATATATATATATATATATATATATATATATATATATATATATATATATATATATATATATATATATATATATATATATATATATATATATATATATATCTTACATATGTATATCTAGGTACACAAATGAACTGAAAGTTGTAACTTGTGACTACACTTAAAAAACAGCAATTACCTGTTTTATTATGGTGTGATTATATTAATACAAGTATATATCTCTGTGTGTGTGTGTGTGTTTGTGTGTGTGTGTGTGTGTGTGTGTGTGTGTGTGTGTGTGTACATATTTGTGTGTATAGAAAAGTGTGTTTTTACTGCTGCATGTCCTTTTATTATAAATTTTATCCTTAGCGTTCCAAACTGAACCTTTTATACGACTCTTCTTCTAACGTCTCTGGGCAAACACTTCAAGCTTCAGTCTTTACTGTCCCAGTTTCACAGCTGTCCCCCAGTGAGCTCCCTCCATCAACCAACACTCAGCTCTTCCTCTCCGAGGTGAGTTCACAAATCCAACCAGCTTTTATGATTATCCATCATTCCATCCTGGACTCAGCAGGCCAGTGCATCTAAACCTGAACCAGACCCTCCCTGGATCCCAGCCCTAACCCGACCAAACCCGACCAAACCCGACCAAACCCGACCAAACCCGACCAAACCCGACCAAACCCGACCCCTCAGATTATTTCAGAGACGGTTCCAAACATTCAGACATGTTTCTGATCTGATCCAAACATTTAAAGTCCTTCAGTAGATTCTCTCATTGTGGACCTGAAAGTCTCATCTCTGTCTGCGCCAACAACACGACCATCACCCCTCATCATCTGACTCCTCACACCCTGCGAGTGTGTAGCTGTGTGTGTGTGATGTGTGTGTAACTGTGTGTTATTGTGGGATGTGTTGTGGTATTTCCGACAGTCGAGGACTCATTCTGGGAGTGTTTTGTGTATGTGTGTGTTTGTGTGTGTGCGTGCATGTGTATGTGTGTGTGTGTGTGACTGGTTGAATTGGAGGAAGCTGTACGGGTCGCCTCTTTCCTCACAAACACACACACTTCCCCTGGTTTCCACTCTCCAGCTCGACCACGGACGCAGAAACATGGAGGCAGAGACGCTGCTGATCTTCACCGTGCTGAGCTGCGTGTGTGAGTACCTCAGGTTTCTCTCTCTCCATGTGGGCTCACACTCTTTTATGCTCTGCGTGTGTGTGTGTGTGTGTGTGTGTGTGAGGAAACTTCTTTAATGTTCGTTACTCTCAGGTTATAAAAAGCTCCTCACAGACAGACTCTGATCTGGATCAGTTTCTGCTGCTCTCCAGAGGGGATCTGATGAAAGCTGGATCAGGAGCCCAGCTCACGGCTCTTCATAAAGACCATGGTGACGGTTTGAGCACCCTGATCAGGTCACATGTCATCAGGTCACCTCTTCACCTCCTTTAAAGCTCTCCACGAGGAGCAAATCCTCCACAGCCCCCTCAGGACAGACCGGGACAGTCTGGTCCTCAGTCCAGATGCTGGTCCTGCTCAGGAAATACGACATTTAATACTCGTGATATTCATGTTTAAACAACAACGTTTTGATCGAAAGACGGTGAAAAAAATCTGTTTACACAGAAACACTGAAAACGCCGGCTCGCTGTTTACACGCCAACGGTGGCCGAAGTGTTTCAGAAAAATTCCGCTCTGGAGGCCATTTTCAAAAGCTTCCGTTTCAGGTCGACAAAATGTCGTTTCTGTGTAAACGAGAGGCCGAAACACAACAATACCTCTGAGTTTCATCCTAAAACTGTTGTCATGTAAACAGCCCCTCCGACCATGACGGACTCAGACTCTCATGAGCCTCGTTTCCACCAAGTGGTCCAATCAGCTACGTAACAGCGTGACTGCATAGCATGCGTGTTCCCTGCTAGCCAATTGTTTGGTGACGCCATTTTCCAGACAAACAGAAAGTTCTCTTCAGGAAGTGGTCTAGAGACTTAAACATGGCGGGTTATGTGCTGATCTTTATTACCACTGTCACACAGGAAGAGACGATTCTTTCCACCAATCAATGGACTGCAGTGTTTCTAGTTCCACCTTCTGGGGTTGGATTGGTTTGTCCAATCAAAGGGTAGGGTGCCAAAAAGTGGGACGGTACGGGTCGGTAATTTGGAGACCTGTCCCGGTTTTATTCAAAGGAAACGTAACAAAACGTGAGCTGTACCGAGACAAACTGAACTGGATCACAGGGCTATGGACTCAGTCTCTGGTGGGCTCAGACTGTGGTGGATTGGACTTTGATAGACTCAGTGAGAATCTTTCTGATTGGATGTTTATCAGCCATGGTGAGGATGACATGAGGAAGCTGTAGTTCTCTAAAGGACGGTTTATCTTTGATCCAGAGTGAGCAGCAGAGAAATGTCTTCCTGTGTCAGAACTTCCTGTTTACTAAAGCTCACACATTCAACAACTGTTCCAGAGCTAAGGGATCCAGATCTGCCCCCCCTGATCAGCAGGTACCAGGAGCACCTGTGAGGCTCTCCTCAGCTGGAGGTGATGAAGGAAGCTGAAGTCCACCTGTTCAGTTTGTTTCTGCTCTCTGAAGTCGACACCATCAGCAGGTTTTCTTTGGCCATTTTTGATTCAGAGGTTTGAGTGTGTGTGTGTGTGTGTGTGTGTGTGTGTGTGTCTCTGGATGATGCAGTGGATGTCTGTATGGAGTCCACCGTCCTTCTGACATCTTTCAGAGCTCACAAAGTCCGATTTTTATCTGCTTTACACGTCAAAATGCAGCTTTGTTTCAGGCTCTGTGACCCCTGACCTTCAGGATTTTGTTCAACATACCATGCTAACGCTGCTACCAGCTAACCAAACAGTTAGCATGGTAGTCAGAGAATGTGAGGAAGTGAGTTGATGAGCGGTGTGTGTGGGTTCATGGAGACCAGCAGGAAAAACGTCAACATTCCTGTCAAACTCACACACACACACACACACACACACACACACACACACACACACACACACACACACACTGACAGATGTGTCATACCAGCATGTTTTATCACACTCTGATTCAAACAAAGAACACCTCCATCACCCCCCTGAGCCTCAGTGAGTGTCTGGAACAAAGAGAAATAAACCGACATCCTGAAGACTGAAAAACAAACAAGTGTCCAGTTTCACTCTTACAGCTCTAACACATATCCTACAGGGGGCGCTGGTCTCTGGATCTGTGGACACTTTTATTTCATTAGAGGGTCAGTAAGTTATTCATTTTCCAGTCCCCATAGAGCTCCATGTTCAAATAAACTGCAGTTCCCTGAGTGTCCACTAGAGTCTGTCTCCAGCAGTGGGTTGATGTACATGGAGGGCTTTCACACCGGCAGAATTCTGGTTCTGGATCCAGTTCCACTCTTGATTCTCAGAACCTTGGGGCTTTCTAGCGAACCAGCCAGCATTCATACCAGTCCAAACAGAACATACATGGGAGGGCATGACTCTGACTTCCTGCTCATTTTAGCTACACAGAATTTGACACGCCTACTAATGATGTCACGGTTCCCAGCTGGAGCAAACTTATTTTGGTTCCAGCCATGAACCAACTTTTCAAGTTCCAAAACATTTTTTTCTGGTCTGAACAGCTGGAAGGGTTCAAAATTAGGTTCTGGACCTGGAACTGGTTCTGAGCCGTGCTAATGTGAAAGTCCTCTGTGAGGGTTTAGTGTTTAAACTACAGCTATCAAACAACGTCTGATCATAAACTTAGTAAAGTGTATTTTTTTAAATGTCTCAAAGTGTTTTCTGAAATGTTTCACTCATCTGGTCTCTCTGTTTTCAGACACGTCTCCTGAAACCTCCACCTTTTATACCTCCACCCCAGAACCTCTAAGACTCTTCACTACAGGTCCCTCCATCCCTGTCTCAATTACAGAAATACTACAGGAAAAGAGACCACACAGAACCACCACACCTGACACCACCTCAGAACACCACCCATCAACACCTGACCATATCTCAGAACATCCCAAATCAACACCTGACACCACCTCAGAACACCACCAATCAACACCTGACCATATCTCAGAACATCCCAAATCAACACCTGACACCACCTCAGAACACCACCCATCAACACCTGACACCACCTCAGAACACCACCCATCAACACCTGACCATATCTCAGAACACCCCAAATCAACACCTGACACCACCTCAGAACACCACCCATCAACACCTGACCACACCTCAGAACACCACCCATCAACACCTGACCATATCTCAGAACACCACCCATCAACACCTGACCATATCTCAGAACACCACCAATCAACACCTGACACCACCTCAGAACACCACCCATTCACACCTGACACCACCTCAGAACACCACCCATCAACACCTGACCATATCTCTGAACACCACCCATCAACACCTGACCACACCTCAGAACACCACCCATCAACACCTGACCATATCTCTGAACACCACCCATCAACACCTGACCACACCTCAGAACACCACCCATCAACACCTGACCACACCTCAGAACACCACCCATCAACACCTGACCATATCTCAGAACACCACCCATCAACACCTGACCATATCTCTGAACACCACCCATCAACACCTGACCATATCTCAGAACACCACCCTTCAACACCTGACCATATCTCTGAACACCACCCATCAACACCTGACCATATCTCTGAACACCACCCATCAACACCTGACTACACCTCAGAACACCACCCATTCACACCTGACACCACCTCAGAAAACCATCCATCAACACCTGACCATATCTCAGAACACCACCCATCAACACCTGACCACACCTCAGGAGAATACCCATCCACCTGGACTGGAGCCTCAACACACCTGTATGACATCACCAGACCTCGCACTGTGAGGTCTGCTGACTCTGAGGCTCTATTGGTCACTGAACTGCCAGCGGTACACGACGGCCATGTTGGCTCCTTCTCCACGCTGTCCATGAGGGACACATCACAAAGGTCAAAGGTCAGAGTAGAGGAGGACATGACCTCCACCTCCACATCATCCCTGGGTTCCTCTATCTCAGTTCCACCTCCTGCAGGTATGTCGTCATCATCCATTACAGAGACGCATCCTCCACCCATTCCTGAAGCTCTGCTGACAACTGCACAAACTTCCTCCTCCATCACCTCTATGCTGCTTACAGTGTCTGCAGCTCAGCAAGAAAACTCCACCAACACCACCATCACCACCATCACAGAGCTTCCACCCACTCCTCCATCAGCTGAGGGTACAGCTCCAACAGCTGTACTCTCGACACCTTCTGAATCTACAGCTGTACCCTCTACTCCACCTAGATCTACAACCAAGCCCTCTACAACCCAGCCAGCAATTAGAGCAACCTCAGCTCCACCTGAGACTACGATCTCACCTGAGACCAGGACTTCACCTGAGACCACAACCACACGTGAGACTACGACCTCACCTGAAAATACAACCACACCTGGAACTACAACCACTCCTGAGACTACGACTTCACCTGAAACCCCGAGTATACCGGAGACTACGACCTCACCTGAGACTACGACCTCACCTGAGACTACGACCTCACCTGAGACTACGACAACACCTGAGACTACGACAACAACTGAGACTGCAAAAACACCTGAGACTACTGCCACACCTGAGAGCTCCACCTCACCTGAGACTATGACCACGCCTCAGAAGTCCGTCATACCTGTGAGTACTCCTTCTGCCCCACACCTGTCCGGACCTAATGGCTCCATGTTAAGAGTTTAAAGGGTGAAACCGTTAGCTCCACCTGCTGCACCTCTATCACTTGTCACACCGAGGAGAGACTAAGGCTGTGTCCCAAATGTGTACCTGGGCTGATGTATTAAACTCCATAAGGTTAGCATAACAATCTAGCAGTTAGCATCAACACCTGGTATCTCTCTGCCTGGTTATCTGTCTAATAAGCTCCGTGGATACCTGTCTGGTTAACTGTCTGGTTATCTGTGTGATTAGCACCTGTTAGCATCCGAGTTAACTATCAAGGTATCAGCCTGTTAGTAGCCTGGTTATCCATCTGGTTAGTGCCCTGTTAGCAGCCTGGTCAGCAGCCTGGGTAGCAGCCTGGTTAGCAGCCTGGTTAGCAGCCTGGTTAGCAGCCTGGGTAGCAGCCTGGTTAGCAGCCTGGTTAGCAGCCTGGTTAGCAGCCTGGTTAGCCACTTAAGGAGCTCTTGTCTTTTTGTCTATTCTTCCTTTGACCGTGTCTGCATGGATGTACAGTTTAGATGAGCTGTCCCTCTCAGCGCCCCCTACGGGCCTAAAGGACTCCATTAGTGCAGTATTTATCTATGGATTTGTTTTTCCTGGGTTAGCCTAGTTTCTGGATTTAGCTTGTTTTTGTTTGTTTGTTTGTTTTGTTTTTCTTTGCAGCGAATGATGAGTTCAGTCACATCAGCAGCTCTTATTCACAGTGTGTGTGTGTGTGTGTGTCCATGTCAGTCTGTGTGTGTGTGTGTATGTTCATGATAGCGTGTGTGAGTTTGTGTGTAAGTGTGTGTTCATGTCAGTCTGTGTGTGTGAGGGTGAATCCTGAGGACTCAAACCTTCTTCCTGTATTCAGAGCATGTGCTCCCAAAGCTGCTTCCTGATTGGCTAACTCTCACTGAACAATAGCCACTCCAACCTGTGGAGGCAAGGCAGGAAGGAAGGCCGGCAGGGCGAGGCCAGTCAGACTCCAAGCAGGGTCAGGGTCTACAGTGGGCTAGCCTCAGACTTTGAGAGGGATCAGGATCTACAGAGAAATGGTCTGACTCTAAGTGCGGTCAGGGTCCACAGACAGCCAGTCTGAGGTTCTGAGAAACTCCAAGTGGGTCAGAGTCTGCTGAGAGCTGGTATGTGTTAAGGATGAGACAGCTGGATCTTTTGGACTGATAAGGTCTCTGGTGGATTTAATGTTTGATATGGTCTGTGGTGGATTATGGTGATGTGGTCTCACACTCAGGACCACTTAGTATTAGACTTGCATGGGGATGTGGTGCTGGACTTTGGACATTTAGAGTCCAGTTTAGTCTCTCTGTCCTGGATGTGTGGTCTGGCCTAGTAATGTTCTGGGTCTCTGTAAGAACTTTGTGACCTGGTTGGCTGATCCAGAAGCCATGATGTTGTACCTTCACTGAAACAATACAGAGCACAGAGTGATGCTCACCTGTATGATGTCACTTCCTGTTCCAGGCGCGGTCCTCTGAGGTCTCCAGGTGCTCAGTGAACTTCACAGAGATCAGCTCCAGCTCAGACTCAGTTATGATTAAAATCTGCTCTGCTGCCCTCTCCTGTAACTTTACTGTCGTCACTGATGGTCCCGCCCACACTGACTCCGCCCACTGTGACCGTGATGGAGAATCCCAGACTGACTTCACCTGCCTGATCCCTGGTCTGTCACCTGGCACTGTGTACAGGTTAACACTGATTTCCATGAAGGATGGAGAGAGGAGCAACGTGACTGTACGCACAGGTGAGAACCAGGTGACAGGTGTTCATTAAAAAAAAACTAAATAATGTTTAAACATGGAGCTACTGCAGACAGACTCTAGTCTATCTAGAACTGTTGCTTTAAGAACTTCAGTTACCTTGTTTTTCAACCCCCCCCCCCCCCCCTTACACACACAAACACAGAAACTCTCACACTCACACACACACTTCCCTCCTGTCTTTGTGTGAACAGCAGGATGTTGGGGCTCTCTTTGTTAGAGAACAGGATGATTAGAGGCAGAGAGGAGGAGCTTACAGTTATACGACAGATGAACATATACAACAAACGTATTATATAACCACATTATATGTAACATTCATTATGACTGATGGAGCAGGTCTTTCAGTTGTGTCTTCAAAGAAACAGTGACACCAAGTCTTTGTTGCGCCTTTATTTTGAAGGGCAGGGTCTGGTGTATTTGATTTTCAGTCATAGAGATCAGACTCCTGGTCTGTTGACGAGCATGTGAAGGCTTTTATTTTGAAGGGTCAGTGGCTGTTACTAACCAAGTATTAACAATTTGTTTTTGTTCTCTCTGTCATGTGTCCTCCATCATAGACCCAGTCAGTCCCACTCACCTAAGGGTAGAACAGGTCCAGGATCTGGTTCAGTATAAAAGCATGTCTGAAGTCCTCTCTGATCCGTCTCTGAGGGTCACCTGGACTCATTCAGCAGGTGAAGTGGACTGGTACCATGTGACCCTGAAGGATTCTAGCTCAGGCTCCACCCACAGCACCAGTATCATGGGCTCTGCTGCCCCCCAGACCGGATTCAATTCCCTGATCCCAGGACACCTGTACACCGTCAGTGTGGTCGCCACAGCCGGAGACAAAAACGCCTCGCCTGTCCAAACATCAGCTGCTACAGGTGAGACAGACACCTGTAGCACACTACACCTGTTCATACCACACCTGTCCATACCACAGCTGTCCATACTACACCACTGACTGTCAACCTATGTTACCTGTCGTTACCCTGTGTTCGTGTCCCCCCCTGCAGCTCCGTCACCTGTCCTCGGTCTGCAGATGTGGTCCTCATCCTCTCACAGTCTAGATTTGTCCTGGCGGGGGGGTCCAGGCCAAGTGGATCGGCTCAGGGTTCTGCTGATGGATCAGGGTGGGGCTCTTTTGAAGAACTTAACCTTTTCAAACACAGAAACCTCAGCTCACCTGGACCACCTGCAGCCTGGGACCCTGTACAGCATCACGGTGGTATCAGAGGCTGAGGGTCTGCAGAGCTCCGCCTCCATCCAGGCTGTCACAGGTGTGTGTTCTGGATCATGATCCGATAGGGGTGGTGTTTGGATCAGGTGTTGCTCACCTATGTCCTTCTCTCTGACCCCTCTCTAGTCCCTGTAGCTGTCTCAGACCTGATCTTTGGCCACAATGGCAGCTCAGACAGTCTGCAGGCGTCCTGGAGTCCACCTAAAGGGGGTGTAGAAGTTTACCTACTGACCCTATCTGCTCAGGGATCTGCCCCCCAGGAGCTCCAACTGCCACCCAACACCACCCAGCAGGTGTTCAGAGGTCTGACACCTGGCCGCAGGTATGAGCTCAGAGTCAGGACGTCAGTAGGAGGACTGAGCAGTGAGACCATGACTAGCAGCAGGACAGGTACTGGACTACAGTAAGATCTGGTTTATCCTAAGCCTGGTTCCAGTGTTTATAAAGATCTTGGTTTTTGTACCTGGATTGATCTCTCCTCTTCCTTCAGTACCTGGGCAGGTGTCATCTCTTTCCATGTCACTGCTCAGTGGGGGCAGGACTCTGAGGGTCAGCTGGTCTCCCCCCAGAGGAGACTGGGAGAACTACAGCGTGCTGCTGAGGAACGGCTCTGAGGTTGTGTCAAACCAGACCGTCAGTAAACTCAGGGGGCAGGTGGAGCTCTCCTGTCTGAACCTCGGTCTGCTGCCGGGTCGGGTGTACCGGGCCGAGGTCACCACACACAGCGGTGTGCTGCGTAACACGGCGTCCTGCTCCAGACGGCTGGGTCAGCTTACTTTTTCACTCCATGACTCTAAGTCCTGATTGGTCTGATCTCCACAGACTCAGAGAGATGAGTGTACAGGTGGAGTCACCTGATTTTTGACACCATGATACCTGTTCCCCGCAGACCCTGCCCCCGTGCAGCAGCTGGTGGTCCGGCGTGCAGATGAGACCGCTCTGAGCGTGCTTTGGAATCGACCCCGAGGTGAATGGGACGGCTTCACGGTGGTACTAAGTCAGGCTGACTCGCCTGCCCTGCTGGACCAGAGGCTTCTCTCCTGGGATGCCACAGACTGCACCTTCAACCGGCTCACACCTGGACGCCCGTACGCCATCAGCGTGATGACCAACAGTGGAAACCTGAGCAGCTCCACCTCTGTGACGGCACGCACAGGTACATCAGACTGCTCGCTGAGCTCAGATGGAAACTTTCAAGCAGACCTGGACTAACTCCTCTCGTTCCTCATCCCCTCTCAGCTCCGGCTCAGGTAGACGGGCTCCAGGTCTCAAACGGTGGCAGCACTGACAGCCTGCTGGCAGAATGGCAGCCAGCGTCTGGGGACGTGGACTCATACGGTGTCCTACTGGTCCACGATAGCAGTATTATCAAGAACCAAAGTCTGAAACCTGACACCACCAGAATCTGCTTCAACCACCTGAGACCAGGAGCGCTTTACAGGGTGGTGCTGACCACCATCAGAGCCGGACAGGCCTCCAGACAGAGCATCGCAGAGGGACGCACAGGTACATTGAGTGTGTGTGTGTGTGTGTGTGTGTGTGTGTGTGTGTGTGTGTGTCTGCGCAGGGGGGCACTGACTTCTTGTCAGGAACAGGAAGTGGACAGCTCCAATGTTTCTGTGAACAACTCAGAGTTTGGATACTCACAGAAACACAACAAGTGTGTGTGTGTGTGTGTGTGTGTGTGTGTGTGTGTGTGTGTGCCTGCGCAGTGGGGCACTGACTTCTTGTCAGGAACAGGAAGTGGACAGCTCCATTGTTTCTGTGAACAACTCAGAGTTTGGATACTCACAGAAACACAACAAGTGTGTGTGTGTGTGTGTGTGTGTGTGTGCATAACATCCTGATCTCTTGCTCTTGTTACACAACGCTGTGCCCTCGTCTGCTCAGTCCCAGCGGCGGTTGGAGAAGTGACGGTCAGTAACAACGGGCGGTCCGACTTCCTTATGGTGTCATGGCGTCCGGCTGCAGGTGAGGTGGAGGGTTACCTGGTCACCCTTAGTGACAGTGAGAGGACTCTGCACAGTGTGTCAGTCTCTAAGAACAGTCCAGAGTGTGTGTTCAACTCTCTGGTGTCGGGACGACTCTACAACATCTCCATCAGCTCCAGGAGCGGCTCCACCCTCAACCACACCTACGTCCAGGAGAGGACACGTGAGGCCGTTCATTTAAACATTCATTCACTCATCCATTCATTCGGTCATCATTCTGATACGATCCCTTTCTCTCTTGTCTCAGGGCCGTCTCCAGTGCAGAGCCTGACAGCCACGCACGCTGCGCGGGATGATTACCTGAAGGTGTACTGGCGTGCGGCTGCAGGTGACGTGGACAGGTACCAGGTGTTCATCAAACACAACAATGTATTCCTGCAGAACCAGACGGTTCCAAAGACGCAGAGCGAGTGTGTGTTCCACGGATTGGTGCCTGGCAGACTCTACACTGTGCTAGTCTCCACGCAAAGTGGGAAATACGAGACCACCGCCTCCACCCACGGCAGGACATGTGAGTGACCTCTGACATATCTGACACTGAACGCACTGCACACCTGGAACACACCTGGGTGCGACTTTAATCTGAGAGGGTAAGCTAGCTCAGTTGGCTGTAGAACTAGCTTTGTTAGCTTCCTGCTGGTCTGAGAGCTCTGAGCTCCCATCATTCCTTTGTCATGATACCAAGTGAACCATCACGCACCCCCTCAAGTGACGAGTTCAGTGATTGGTTACTGTCTGTCTGAGCTCATCAGCCGATTGGCTTATTGGTCACATGACATGTTCTCTGCGTATTGAATACTCTGACCTTCAGCTAATCTCATTTCCTTTCTGTTCCCCCTGCAGTCCCCGCAGCAGTCCGGTCCCTGGTCCTGGTGGGTCAGAAAACGGATGAACTGCAAGTCAGGTGGTCGGGGGCTCCAGGTGATGTGGATCACTACGAGGTTCAGCTGCTGTTTAACGACATGAAGGTGTTTCCTCCCGTCACTCTGGGCAGCAGCGCGGAGAAATGCGTCCTTTCCTCACTCACACCTGGACGCCTCTACAAGGTCCACGTCTCCACCTTCAGCGGGCCCAACCAGAGGGCGGAGTTTATAGAGGGCCGCACAGGTGAGACCAATCCTACTTGCCTGAAAAACACTGACCTGACCCACAGACACTCTGTGCAGGTATGAAACCCTTAACCTGAGGTGGATCAGGTGTGTTTAACATGCCCCCCACCCTCTCCCTGTAGTTCCTAGTAAAGTGAAGAACATCCAGGTGAGCAACGGGGGGGACAGCAGCAGTCTGAAGGTGAGCTGGACACCTGGTCAGGGGGACGTGGACGGGTACTCGGTGTTCCTGTTCAGACAGAGTCGTCAGCTGGACGTGCGGCTCATCCTCAAACAGCAGAATGAGGTGACATTCGGCTCTCTGCAGCCTGGACAGGTGTACGAGGTGATGGTTCAGTCCATGAGCGGAGACCTGCAGAACAACAGCACGGCCTCTGGACGCACAGGTACGCCTTTTTATCACATCATCTCACTCTAACTCCAGTTAAATACCTGACTCTGATTGGTGGAAACCTCCTGACAACCGTAACCGACTTTAAACACTGAAGACATCACGATGACAGAACGTCATCCCCTGTTTGTGATGCTCATTGTTTATAGACGTTTATTAATGATGTCATCACCTGGGGGTGTGTTCAGTTCCCTCAGCAGTGACAGGTCTACAGGTGGTCGACCTCCTCTCCACCTGTAGTCTCCAGGTGAGCTGGCAGGAGGCTCTCGGAGTGTCTGACAGTTACATCCTGCAGCTTCAGGACAACAGAGGGAGTCTGGTAACCAACTCCTCCCAGCCCTTCGGACACACCAGCTTCAGGTTCGACAACCTCACACCCGGGAAGAAGTACAGGGTCCTGGTCCAGACCAGCAGTGGGGGGATCCAGAGCTCGGGGGTCAGTGTCGAGGCCCGCACATGTAAGATTTCCAGTTTCTATGGGATAACTTCCTTTTTTCATAAGAAGACAAATCTTCAGTCACACCTGTGGACCTTCAGTCCAGGTCCAGGTTTGATGATGGGTGTCTTTTTGTGTCAGTGCCTGCAGCCGTCACTGATCTCGCCGTGAAAACTAACACCACCACCAGGCTGTCCTTCCTCTGGACTCCACCTGACGGAGAATTCGACCTCTACCAGATCTTCCTGTACAGACAAGATGACTCGCTGCAAGAGACACGACGCAGCGGGGCCAGCAGTCAACAGGTCTCCTTCCAGGGCCTCACACCTGGAGCCCGCTACAGGCTGGTGGTGGTGACACACAGTGGAGAATACAGCAACCAGTCCTCCATCTGGGCAAGAACAGGTGAGGCACAGACACAGAGTAAGTGTAGTACTTGTGTTCAGGCAGCTGGGGGCAGCAGCAGAGATCAGCTAACAGCTACAGTCTGACTGTGAGGGTCTGTGGCAGGAAGTCCTCATTTAGTCCTCACAGGTGTCAGATTTGTGTTTAAACTGTCTCCCTGTCTCCAGTCCCAGCAGCCGTGGCGTCTCTCAAAGCTCACAGTGGGAACCGGTCTGATACACTCTGGGTAAACTGGGCCCGAGGAGGTGGCGACCTCAGTGGCTACCTGCTGACTCTCTACAAAACCGACGACTCCCAGCAGGCCGTGCAGCAGCTGGGGTCAGAGGTCACAGAGTGTGTCTTCTCAGACCTGGTCCCAGGTCGGCTGTACCGAGTCGAGGTGTTGAGTATCAGTGGAGAGCTGAGCAACAGAGCCAGCACGCTGGGACGGACCGGTGAGATACTCTATGGTCCTGAAAAAGTCATGTGATATCCTGTTTGTCTCACTCCAGCCAACAGGGGGGGCTGCACTAACCAGCAGACCCACCCTGAAGTTATCACAGACTGCAGCAGAGCAGCACATCAGTGTTTCTCTGAGGGTATCTGAGACATTTAAAGTCTGACATCTTTACTGTTATCTCTTGTCCTCAGCTCCCAGACCTCCATCCTCTTTCCTGTTCAGGGGGGTCACCAACACCTCCCTGGAGATCACCTGGAGCGGCCCCGCTGACTCAGACTATGATGACTTTGACCTGCAGTGGACTCCTCAGGACCGACTGTCCGTCATCAACCCGTACCACAGCCGTACATCCGGCAGCCGCATCCTGAGAGGGATGTTTCCAGGACGGCTGTACACCTTCAGCCTCCGCACCATCAGCGGGGCCACGGAGCCAGAGGCCACGTCCACCTTCAGCACACCCATCTTCAAGAGCATCCGAACTAGTAAGTGACTGCAGCTACATGGGGACCTCTGAGTTTACCTGCAGCATATACGGAACTTTGTGGTCAGGTTCTGAGTCTGTGTCCCCCTGCAGAGCCAGAGCGAGTCCATGGCCTCCACTGCCGCCCTCAGAGCTCCACCTCCATCTCCTGCTCCTGGGGACCCCCGGAGGCTGACTATGACTCCTACACCATCGAGTGTCTCCACTGGGACTCCAAGGTCCTTGTCTATTCCCGACGCACTGGCCGAGACTCCACCAGTTACCTCATCACCCAACTGGAGCCCCACAAACGCTACAAAGTCTCCATCAAGGTCATCTCAGACGGGACGACCAGCGATGAGGCTCAGGAGAGTGTGGTCACCATGATCGACCGTAAGTCCACATGACCGCATAAGACCTGTCCACAGAAGTTGTCTCCTCAGTGTTACTTCTTGAACATACTGTTGTGTCTTCTGCAGGTCCCCCAGTGCCCCCCGTCAGCACTCGGGTCAGTGACAGGTCCGCCGAGGTCACCAAGTCCTCCATCTTCTTTACTTTTAATTGCAGCTGGTTCAGTGATGTTAACGGGGCCATCAGGTTCTTCACTGTGGTGGTGACCGAATCTGAAGGTAATGATGTCACAGTGATGTCATCACAGCAGCTCTGTATACCCACATTAGATGGTCTTTATCTATCTGATGATCTGTCTCCCCATCCTCTTGTCTCCCGCCTGTCCTCCACTGAAGGTGTGGAGGACAAGCAGCCCCTGCAGCAGCACCCTCTGCCGTCCTACCTGGACTACAAGTCCAACAGCTCCATTCGATCCTATCAGACCGGCTTCTTCCCGAGTCACTGCACCGAGGGTCCTGACAGCAGCTCCTCAGGATTTCAGTTGAGTCTGGGGACGGGAATGGACTTACTTGGAGGATCCTGTGACCACAGAGACCGGGATGCAGAGACCAGCAGGGGCCTAAAACTATTCTGTGATGGACCACTGAAACCAGAAACTGCTTACAGGTACAGATCCAGTCGGGTGCAGCGCTTCAAATTATTAAACCAAGAGCTGAACCTTGAACCTTTTCAGACTCTGTCGGGTCTTTATGTCCTGGGTTCTGCAGGCTCAGCGTGAGGGCCTTCACTCAGCTGTTTGACGGAGACACCAACCAGCTGACCGCCAGCTCGCCACTGTTCACAGACACCTTCCTGTCTCTGCCTGTTCACACTGAGACAGGTAATCCTAATCCAGATACATGTCGATCCTGATACATGTGAATCCTGATCCAGATACATGATGATCCTGATCCAGATATATGTTGATCCTGATACATGTGAATCCTGATCTAGATACACGTTGATCCTGATACATGTGAATCCTGATCCAGATACATGTTGATCCTGATACATGTGAATCCTGATTTAGATACACGTTGATCCTGATCCAGATACATGTAAATCCTGATACACCTAATCCTGATCTAGATACATGTTGATCCTGATACATGTGAATCCTGATCTAGATACATGTTGATCCTGATCTAGATTCATGTTAATCCTAATCCAGATACATGTTAATCCTGATCCAGATACATGTAAATCCTGATACACCTAATCCTGATCTAGATACATGTTGATCCTGATCCAGATACATGTTGATCCTGATCCAGATACAGGTTAATCCTGATACATGTGAATCCTGATCCAGACAAATGTTGATCCTGATCCAGATACATGTGAATCCTGATCCAGACAAATGTTGATCCTGATCCAGATACATGTTGATCCTGATCCAGATACATGTTGATCCAGATACATGAAAATCCTGATACATGTTGATCCTGATATGTGTTGTGGACTGATGGTGGAGCCTCTCAAGGTGTTCCAAAGAACCTCTCAGTGTGTGTGTGTGTTTGTGTGTGTATGACATCAGTGTGTTTGGTCCTGCAGAGCCTCTGAGCGGAGTGATCGAGGGCATCAGTGCCAGTTTGTTCCTGATCGCCGTGATGATCGGGGTCACCGCTCTGCTGGTCTGCAGACAGAAGGCTCGTAAAGTGTGAGTATCTACAGACCGGACTACAGGACATCTCTGTCCTTTAGATCCTGGTCCTGGAAGTGCTGCCCCCTGCAGGATGCTGACATGCCTCCTCAGTATGACAGATGATGCTGGGTTTGTCTGAGGCTGTGATTGGACAGCAGGACAGGTGTTCACTTCCTGTCTAATAACAGGTAACCTGCTGTGTTTCAGAGTGGAGGAGCGAGCGACAGTCAGGATGAGTGTGAGGAGAGAGAGGACGTCACCTGGAGCTCTCACAGGGGTCAGAGGGTGAGTCAAAACCACTTCCTGTCCTCTGACTGTGTGTGTGTTTTCTGACTCTGTGTGTGTGTGTGTGTGTGTGTGTGTGTGTCCTAACTGTGTATCTTTGTTCTGTCCCTCAGACACCGTCGTATCTCCAGGTGAGTAAATCAAATACACTTCCCTCAACAGGTTCAGTGGTGTGTGTTTAATGGTGTAGTGTGTATTAGTGTGTGTGTGTGTGTGTGTGTGTGTCTGTAATGGCTCTTCTTCTTCTTCAGTCCTGTAAAGGTGCAGAACTTTGAGAGTCACTTCCTGAAGCTGCAGGCTGACTCTCACTACCTGCTGTCTCAGGAGTACGAGGTCAGTCAGATGATTTATTCACTGTTTCCATGGAAACGGGATCAACACATGCTCCAGACATGATTCGTTCATTCATTTACCCACTCATCTATCCTCTCTCTCTCTCTCTCTCTCTCTCTCTCTTGCTCTCTGTCAGGATCTGAGGGATGTGGGTCGTAACCAGTCCATGGACTCTGCTCTGCTGCCAGAGAACCGAGGAAAGAACAGATACAACAACATCCTGCCCTGTGAGTGAAGCTTACTAAAACCAAAGAAGAAGAAAAAAACACACCTGCTTTACCTGTCCATCATCTTCGTCATCTTCATCATCCTCATCAGCTTGTTTTTCTGGTTCCTACGCAGACGACTCAACAAGAGTAAAGCTCTCTTATGTGGACGATGACCCGTGTTCTGACTACATCAACGCCAGCTACACACCTGTGAGCCCGCCATCATCATCGTCATCATCGTCATCATCATCACCCCAACCATCATCATCATCTTCATCATCATTCGTCATCGTCATCATCCCAACCATCATCATCTTCATCATCATCATCACCATCATCATCATCCTCTTGCTCTCTCAGTTTGAGTTAATGATGATGGAGGTTTGGTGATGTAGAGCAAACCCTTCTTAGTCTCAATTAAGTTTCTGTGTTTGATTTGTGTGTGTGTGTGTGTGTGTGTGTGTTTCAGGGTAATAATTCCCGTAGGGAGTATGTGGCGACTCAGGGTCCTCTCCCCGGGACAAAGGATGATTTCTGGAAGATGGTGTGGGAGCAGAACGTTCACAACGTGGTGATGGTGACTCAGTGTGTGGAGAAAGGCAGGGTGGGTACATCCATCAACCAAGACTGAGCAGACAGGGACAGGTTTAACACCTGTGTGTGTGATCGTGTGTGTGTGTGAGTGTAAGTTTGAGCGTGTGTGTGTGTGTGTGTGTGTATGCCTGGAAATGAAATACACTCTAACAGAGAGCAAGTTGTTTAAGCTCTCTTCACCATCTTTATTTAAACTAATGGAGTAATATAGACGGCCACCTGGTGGTCAGGACATGCAACTACATCCTGTGTGACATCAGCTGTTTCTGTGGATGCTCTAAATGAGAGGCGTTACTGTTTTAGATGTTACACAGTTTACACAGGTGTGTGTGTGTGTGTGACACTGTGTTTGTGGTCCAGGTGAAGTGTGATCGGTACTGGCCGTTGGATCAGGACTCTCTGTACTACGGAGACCTGATCGTCAGGATGACATCAGAGTCGGTTCTACCTGAATGGACGATACGAGAGTTCAACATCTGCAGTGTATGAGTCACACAACACACTTTCAAATACACACACTGTGATACACTTTCATTAATGTCACACACACTGTTATACACACACTGTTATACATTCTCACCAGTGTCCTGATGCACACCTGTCCATGTGTGTGTGTGTGCGTCCCTGTCTGCAGGAGGACCAGCTGGGCTTGTGTCGTCTGGTCCGTCAGTTCCACTACACGGTTTGGCCGGATCATGGAGTCCCTGAGACCACTCAGTCCCTGATCCAGTTTGTCCGGACTGTGAGGGATTACATCAACAGGAGTCCCGGATCTGGACCAACTGTGGTCCACTGCAGGTAACATGAGCAGACACACACACAAACACACACGCACACTCACACATTCCATCCACTCCTCCATAATGACACAGTGTGTGTCTGTGTGTGTGTGTGTGTCAGTGCTGGTGTGGGTCGTACAGGGACATTTATAGTCCTGGATCGGGTTCTGCAGCAGCTGGATTCGAGGGACCTGGTGGATATCTACGGCTCGGTCTTTGACCTGAGACTACATCGCTCTCACATGGTGCAGACTGAGGTAGGACAGCAAGGGATCATGGGAAATGTAGTGTATGATTCCATCAAATGAATATAAACAAATCAGCATTTTGGAAACAGGAATAAAATCTGAGCGAGTTTTAAACTTGTGAGTGTGATAGAAAGATTTTTATGTTTTCACTCTGATGACTTAAAGGCGCTGAAATGGAAACGATAAAACCAACGGCTGACTTCAGAGGATTTTAACAATCAAAGACGTTTAGTTTGCTGTAGGAAGGTTTGTAAAACCATCAGAGACAGGCTCAGGATGACCTCAAGGGTCTTCAGGTAGAAACAAGACTTTGAGGAGCTGACCCAGAATGAGGAGGGAGAGTCTTCAGACTCAGAGAAGGCCCCGGATTCAGTTTGTCCTCTTCCTCAGGGTCAGTCTGATGTAGTGTCTCCTCTTCCTCAGGGTCAGTCTGACGTAGTGTCTCATCTTCCTCAGGGTCAGTCTGATGTAGTTTCTCCTCTTCCTCAGGGTTAGTCTGACGTAGTGTCTCCTCTTCCTCAGGGTCAGTCTGACGTAGTGTCTCCTCTTCCTCAGGGTCAGTCTGACGTAGTGTCTCATCTTCCTCAGGGTCAGTCTGATGTAGTTTGTCCTCTTCCTCAGGGTCAGTCTGATGTAGTTTCTCCTCTTCCTCAGGGTCAGTCTGATGTAGTTTCTCCTCTTCCTCAGGGTCAGTCTGACGTAGTGTCTCCTCTTCCTCAGGGTCAGTATGCGTACCTGCATCATTGTGTGCGTGACGTCCTCAGAGCGAGGAAGCTGCGCAGTGAGCAGGAGCTGCTCCAGTGTCCCATCTATGAGAATGTGAACTACAGCTCCCAGAGCCTCGGCCCTCGGAGAGGTGAGTGATGAAGCTGCAGCTCAGGGTTAGCTGAGGATGATGATGATGATGATGATGATGAAGATCATCCTGCTGAGGACGAGGTGATAATCAGATCTTTGGTCTTTGTTCACAGAGACGCTGAGCAGCAGGCGGTAAAGAGTTGCAGGAGATCAGGAAACATGGAGATTTATTTTTATATCATTCAGATTTTATATCCCAGATTATTTTATTTATGTAACAAACTGAAGCCAGATTACAGACTGTACATAGACAGACACCTCTTTGTATATATACTTTATTCTACAGAACAGCTGAGTTTAAATTATACGTTTACAAGATTTTATAACAAACAGCTTTTAAAGAATATACAGTCAACTGTCACACTGCTGAGTGATAAAATGATTGATTATTAATCCAGATTATGTCAGATGAAGTATGTTTATTTATTCCTCCTGTGAAGCTGAGCCCTGCAGACTGAGACAGTGAAATCACTCCCACTGAGAAGAGCCCAGAGAGCCTGAACATGTCGGGATAAAACACACACACACACACACACACACACACGTGTGCTCAAACTGAACCCTGCTGTCTGAGAGCTGGGATGCTCCTTCACATGTTTCATGCTCTAACTGGACTTAAAGAGACTGAAGGAAACAGGATCTGTGATCATTACAGCCTGTTTACTGCAGGATGAATAGATCTGCTGCACACATAAACAGACTCTTGATGTCCTGGACATTCAGACCTGATCCATGTAGAAATGTGGTCCAGGTCTGAAAACACTCGAGAACATTAAACTGAGTCCAGGATATTATTTTTTTTAATTGGTTTTCAGTTCACAGATTTCACTTTTGATTTAAAGGCTGGATTAAAGTGAAACATGTGACATCACTGTGAACCAATCAGAGCGGTGTGTCTGATTGTGAACGTTTGAACCACAGAATGATGAAGTGTGAGGGAGCAGTCAGTGAGACGGTGTGTGTAGAAATATCTGATTATTCATCCATAATGCGCGCTGACCTGCTCCAACACGACGGTAAACTCAGTGTGCAGGAATGCTTCCTGAGCAGGGACCAATGAGCAGCTGTATCTCCGTCTCTGAGTTTCACGGTGATCGATAACCCTGTCTTCCTCCCTCTGACTGTGTTTGGCCCATGATGATGCTCCCCGTGTGTGTTAATAAAACAGTTAATGAAGATTCTACATGACTCTGTCATTGTGGCTCCGCTGGGAGAGGCCCCGGCTATCCCAACAAGTCAACACGCGCATGCGCAGTGCCGCGGATCCTCAGCACATTGAAGTGTCGGAAGTTGAGCTAAAGTTGAGTTAGCCCCGTAGCTAGCAGCAGCTAGCCTGAGGAGAGACGGTCCGAGCAGAAAAGTTCGTTTTCAGGCAGCAAAAAGTGCGTTTGGACGGAGCCTCTCACCGCGCAGTGATCCCCGGAGACCTACCGATGGATTCAAACCGTTTTTCTGTCTTTGTTTCGCGCGAACAGCATCGTTAAAGCCGTCTGAAAGAAGTTGTGATTGTTTTTTTGGCGCTCTGGAAGCGCAGAGGAAAGATGGAGGCTGTGCGGGTGTAGCAGCAGGCTAACTGTTAGCTACAGACAGTTTAAGGATCATCTGAGCTGCTCCAGCTTCAAGGGTGGAGGTTACAGGCTGCTCTTCACCACAGTGACCGTGATCAGTGAGTATTACAACGAGTTCAAACTGCTTCACCCACAGAAACACAGAAACACACAGAGACACACAGAAACACACAGCCAGCAGGCGGACCCGGAGTTAGCCCCGAGCTAACCAGTTAGCTGAAATCACAGTTAGCTTATTGAGCCACAGGCAGCAGAGTTTAGCTTCATGCTAACACACAGTCAGGTAAGACACACACACTCAAACTCACACTCACACAGTTATCATAAACTATGGTTGAGGACAGGGCCGGGTCCACAGTCTGCGTGGGAGGGTGGCACTGAGTCAGAGAGGGGGGCATAGGGTGTGTACACAACAATGTCCACTCACACACACACACTCACACACCCATATGAATATTATTTATCAATCTGTTTTGTATCACCCAAACACAACAACCTGAAGTACAAACATTCAATCTTACACAGGTGTGTATACCTGTGTGTGTGTTCTGTAAAGTGTCACACAGGTGTGTATACCTGTGTGTGTGTTCTGTAAAGTGTCACACAGGTGTGTATACCTGTGTGTGTGAACTGTAAAGTGTCACACAGGTGTGTATACCTGTGTGTGTGTGTGAACTGTAAAGTGTCACACAGGTGTGTATACCTGTGTGCGTTCTGTACTCAGTAAAGTCTAAAGTCAGCAGGAAGTTTGGGCTCTTTTTTTGTCTCCGTTTGGGTTTAGAAACATTTTCATTTGATGGATTTTTGACGGACAGGTGACGTCCTCAGGTGACAGGTGAAGTGGGTCTCTCACTCTCACCTGTCTGATCACACAGGTGTGTGAAGTATTTTCTACACGTTTAAGTACCAAAGAGGTAAAAACAGAGAGCTGCTATCAGCCCGTCCACAAAGTTCATTTAACGTAAGCCCCGCCTCTGATGAGGCTCACAGCCAATCAGAGGTTGTTTTAAGAGGTTTAATCTAATCTGGGATTAGTAATCCTCTCTCCCTATCCAGGATCAGGTAATCCAGCTCACTTTGAACCGATTTCTTCAAAGTAAATCTGGATTATACACACCTGATGCAGACAGCTTTAAAGGATTATCTAGTCCAGATTACAGAGCCCTGAATGGGGGGTGTGGCTGTTAATCTGGTTGCTGGATTAAACAGCAGATTAACTTGTTTCTGTGTGGCTGTGAGAAATGATGAGGATGTCATATGGACCTGGATGTGTTTTCAAACAATAATCCAAACAATCACCTGCTTCATCTGACCTCTCTCTCTCTCTCTCTCTCTCTTCTCTCTCTCTCTCTCTCTCTCTGTGTAGAGCTGCTGTTTATGTTCACAGACTCACTAAAGAAGAATGAGAGTCTATCAGGCTCTGAGGATGGGAGCAGAGCTACAGGAGGCAGAATTTAGGTAACACACACACACACACACACTCTCTCTTACTGTCTTACACACACACTCACTGATGTGTGTTACAAATGATATTCACTGTTTAGAGCTTCAAACTGTTCATAAGTTACAATCATGACATAATGACTAGAGGCTGACGTGTGTGTGTGTGTTTGTGTTTGTGTGTGTGTGTGTGTGTTTGTTTCAGACATCTGATGGTGCTGTGAAGAAGCCATGGGTAGCTGTTTAAGCTGTCCAGAGAAAGAGTCAATCCCAGATAATCATCAGAGTAAATTTAAGGTAAGTGTGTGTGTGTGTGTGTGTGTGTGTGTGTGTGTGTGTGTGTGTGTGTGTGTGTGTGTGTGTGTGTGTATTCTCTCTCAGCTCTGAAGGTGTGTGTTTACCTGGTGTGACCCTTTACATCCTGACTTCAGACTGACCTCTAACCCTGATGTGAGCTCCTGGGCCTGTGTGCTCGTCCAGCCTTCACTGATGAAAACAGAGCCACACTAACACCTGGTTACTCACCTGTCGGCTGTTTAAAGATGGCGGATGTTGTGTTCATACGTTAACGAGACAAAATATGTGAAGAGAACAGATATTATGGGATGGAATGAATCCTTTGGAAGAGTTTGAGGATGTGGAGCTAAACAGCAAGTTTAGATTCAGGAGACTCGACTTTTTCCAGTGAACAGATGAGACGAGAGAGACAATCAGAGCTTGTTGAGTTATTCATGGCGTTTGTCCTCAGGCTGGGTACCAAACTCTGGTTTGTAGTACCAGAGGAAAGTTCATTTATAGTTCTGAACTTATTTAACGGTGGACTCAGTATAAACTGACCTGTCACTGGTTTACAGCTGTTTCTTTACTCCAACAATTCTGTTTGTTTATGTGAGAAAAACTTCTCAGAGCAGAAAAACACTGAAGCTGAAAACTCTGGATCTGTGCTGTAACATCTGATGGTCTTTTCTTTTTGTTAGAACTGATGTTATAAAACTGGTATCAAAGTGAAGGTGTCAGTACAGGTATTAGGTACTCAGCCCTAATTTACCCTGTTCAAGATCTTAATCCAAACGTTCCCTTTCATGTATGATCCTCATTTGTTGCACAGAGGTTTTCCAGGAGGTTCCTCTGACACATAACGTTCTTCATCTGCATCGCTTTATGGTGCTTTATTTCAGTGGACGAGGGCCCGACTGATAGGGATGTTTTTTTGAGGCCGATGTCGTTTCTGATGTTTGGCAGAATAAAAATCTGATAACTGATCAATCAGCTGATTCATTTCAAAAAATACATAATGAATGATGCTGACAAAAACAAAGACACATGAGGTACAGTCAGAACAGTCGACTGTTTTACAAAACTTTGTCCTTCAGTGTTTAACTTTACGACAGAGAAATGTTCAGGTATAAAAACCTGCAGTAAAGCATTAAAAATGGCCGATAATCAGCTGATTATGGATCGAGCACTAATACAAACGGTTATTTGCAGTCTTGCGTGCTGCTAACGCTACGGCTAAATGGGCCGTTCCTTAGTGGTACGTGAGGACTAATGGACCTGTTAGTGTGAGGACTGGACGGGCAGACGGGCCCTGATGATAAACCCTGACAGTAAAGGAGGGCGAGACGCTGAGTGAAGGTTTGATGGTTTGAATCCTTTGAAGGTTTATTTCACTAAAGAGAAGAAAGTGAAACGTGTTTGGTGCTCATGTTCAGTCTGATGTCAGGAACACGTTTCCGTCAGGAACACGTTTCCGTCAGGAACACGTTTCCGTCAGGAACACGTTTCCATCAGGAACCAGGTCTTCTCTGAGTCCCTCTGGGATCAGGGGTTCAGATATGAATCAGTGTCCTAATCCTGACATGATGGATTCATTCAGTCATTCTCCTCCACAAACTGTAAATCAAACATACCTGTTCAGGTGATCAACGTGGACGACGATGGGAACGAGCTGGGCTCAGGTGTGATGGAGCTGACCGACGCCGAGCTCGTCCTCCACACACATCGCCGTGACGACGTCAGGTGGCCTTACCTGTGCCTGCGCCGCTATGGTTATGACTCCAACCTGTTCTCGTTTGAGAGCGGCAGGCGCTGTCAGACGGGACAAGGTACACACACACTCACACACACACACACACACACACAGACACACACACACACACTCACGCGTACTTTCTGACTTTACTCCACAGTAACAGAGTGTTGAATATCATCAAGTAAATTGTTGGTTGGTTGACGTGTGTGTGTGTATGTGTGT
This sequence comes from Labroides dimidiatus, assembly GCA_030710495.1. Taxonomy (NCBI): domain Eukaryota; kingdom Metazoa; phylum Chordata; class Actinopteri; order Labriformes; family Labridae; genus Labroides; species Labroides dimidiatus. The sequence continues at coordinate 33,718,741 of CM061147.1, forward strand.
GTGTGTGTCTCTCTCTCTCTCTCTCTCTCTCTCTCAGGTATCTTTGCCTTTAAGTGTCCCCGGGCTGAGGAGATCTTCAACATGCTGCAGGAGGTGATGCACAGTCACAGCATCAGTGTGGTGGAGGAGGCCGTGATGGAGCCCAGCACGCAGCAGCAACACACACCTGCAGGTAACAACACACACACACACACACACACACTTCTATTGCAGGTGATGATGGTGTGTTCATGATGAAGACAGACAGAATAATGACATCATCATTCTTTTCCTGTAAAACCCAAAGTGTGACTCCTTTCCTCTGTCTGCGTGTGTGTGTGTGTGTGTGTGTGTGTGTGTGTGTGTGTGTGTGTGTAGCTCTGGGGTACTCGGTGCCGTCTGTTCCTAATGGGATGAGCAGGATCCCATCCGTGGGGGAGGCTCCATCTCACCCCTCCACCCGTCACCCATCTGTGGCCTCCACCCGCCTCCCCTCTGTGGGGGAGGAGTCAACTCACCCCCTGCTGGTGGCGGACGAGGCGGTAAGCAGTCCACTTCCTGTTTGTTTGATTGATTGACAGCAGTGAACATGTGCTCACAGGTCACTTTGATGATGTAATGATGATGTCATTGACCTCCTGCAGGTGCACACCTACGTCAACACGTCGGGTCTCCTGGAGGAGCAGCCCAGCCCGCTGACTGTCACCACGCCCCTGGAGAGCCCCACCTCCCCCACCTCTCAGTGTCCTCCCACCCCCCCTCCTCCACCCAGGGTCCGGCCTGAGCTGCCGGCCCCGCCCCCTCAGCCGGAGCCACAGGTGCTGCTGGAGCCGCAGGGCGTGCGCTTTGTGTTAGGCCCCACCCCCGTTCAGAGGCAGCTGATGGAAAAGAGGAAGCAGGAGGCTAAAGGGGAGGAGCCAAAAGAGACTGACAGTTCATCTGAACCCCCCGTCAAGCCAGAGCCTGCCCAACCGCTCTCCAACGGCTCCTCCTCCTCCTCCTCCAATCCATCCACAGCCTCCCGCCGCCACCGCCCGCCCCCCCTCACCCCTGACCTACAGAATGTCAACAACTCGGCGCAGCGCCGCACCGCCCTGCTGGACTATGAGAACCTGCCAGCTCTGCCCCCCGTGTGGGAGGCCAGGAAAGCTAGCAGTGAGGAGGAGGAGCCTGTTTGTGGCGGTCTGAGGACGCCATCTCTCAACGGTTTTAACCACCACGGGGCGCTGCACCACTCCTACTCCCACCCGCTGTCTGCTGCGCTCGAGTCCTCGCACAACTACGTCAACACGGAGAACGTTACGGCACCGCTCAGTGCCCATCGGCCGGACACTGCTCGCCGACGTGCAGATGGGCCCACCATCTTTAACTTTGACTTCAGACGGCCGCCGCTGCCCGGTCACCCGGAGCCGCCAAAAACTCTGAACTACATTGAGGTGGAGATGGAGCAGGGTGGCGGGAACAAAGGCACGTCTGATGGCAGCAATCCCCACACGCCGCGCACCCCGACCTCCCCCCTTCCTCCGACCACGCCCACCCGCCGTACCGAGCTGTACGCCCTCATTGACATTGAACGCACCGCTGCCATGTCCAACCTGCAGCGAGCGCGACCTCGGGACGACGGCACGTCACGTAAAACTCGACACAACAGCACGGAGCTGCCCACCAAGAGCACTGTGTGACCCCTCCCCCACGCACTGTGTGACCACGCCCCCTCACCTCCTGATGAGGTGTGCTATATCAGACTCATTGTGAGCTCACCTGGGCAGGTACGCTCTCAGACAGACGGTACTTACAGCACATTACGGACGCTGGTTATGATGTCACAGACTCTTCTTCCTTATATGGTCAGATCAGTATTACTGAACAAAACATTCCATTTATTCTTTATATGTTCACTTCCTGCTGTACTGAGCATGCTCAGTACATACAGCAGATCGCCACAATAAAAGTCTCTCTGTTTTTATTTCTACTCTGTGGATGCACACTTCCTGTTTGCCTCTTTAATAATGACATCATATCAGTAGAGGGTTACAACATGGCTGCCATTAGCAGCTGTGGCTAAAATAGTGATGCTAATGGTGTAATCAGCTGTTTACCTTAGATTCAGTGCTCAGGTTAACAAAGAGTTAAAACATGAGTCTGAGGGTTACCTGAGCAACTACACCTGGACACACCTGAAGCTCCACCTAGCTTAGCTTCTGTCAGGCTAACAGAATGAGGTAGGAGCAGGTGGGTTACCTGAACTCAGGGCCAGGTGTGTAGCATACAGGAGAGTATGAAATGTGTTTGAGTTTAACTCTGAGAGGTTTACAGTGAACATACGGAGTGTACAGGTGAGCGGTTCTTTACATATGAGCTGACTCCAGGTTTGATGTAAAGAAAAATTTCATTAAAGACGATTTTTTTAAAAAAGTTAAAAAAATATTTTAATAAAGAAGTGAAATAAAAAGGTTTTAAAATCGTCCCTCTGATTGGAGGTCACTCTTCATGTTCACAGATTATTCTCAAGGATGATCAAACTAAACCCTCTCTACCTGAGCAAAATTCAAACCTGATCCTGTTTGATCTTATTGACGTGAACATTTCCATTGAAGCTGAGGTCAAAAAAGGTGAACAGGACTTTAAGAGGAACTCTTTTGCTCACATCTGTCCTCATTTAGCTCCTCAAAGCGCTGACAATGTCGACAGTATCACACTTAAATGATGCAACTATAACAAAAGGACACCAACCTTTTTACCACAGAGTCAACAGACACTAACCTTTCTATCAGTCAGACACTAATCTTTTTATCAGTCGACAGACACCAACCTTTTCCCACAGTCAACAGGTGGCAGGAATGAGGCAGATGTACATTTCAGATGTCTAGTTTGTGAAGGTCGCTCGCCCTCGCTCAGGCCTTGAAGATGAGGCTGTTGTTTCTCAGCTGGACGGACAGTTTCAGGAAATCATTCATGTGTTTATGACTTCTAATGAAACAGGACGGAGTATTTCTGCCAAGGGTCATGTGATCACCTCATGTGACTCCATGAACTGATTAATCAAAGTTGAAGAACGAGGCTTGAGTGCAAAGAAAACTTTAATCTGGTCAAAATTTACAAAAACAAACAAGTACAAAAACAAATATAAAACCATTATTTCAACTTTCAGGTGTACAAAAGTATGATACACAGTCTGCTGCTTTATGATTGGTCGAGCCATCAGGTAAGCAGAAAGGACCTAACGAGGGATGAGTCTGTGATTGGTTGACTGCTCCACCAGGCGGTGATAAGAGTCCAGTTTGTCCTTCAGCCGAGTGTAAACCTGAGTACAGATGACAGAGAGACTTACTTTACAACAGACTCAACAACAGACAACTACAAACTGCATGAACTACAGACTCACCTGACTACAGGCTCACCCGTCTACAGACTGACCCGACTACAGACTGACCCGACTACAGACTGATCCAACTACAGACTGACTACAGACTGATCCAACTACAGACTGATCCAACTACAGACTGATCCAACTACAGACTGATCCAACTACAGACTGATCCAACTACAGACTGATCCAACTACAGACTGACTACAGACTGACCCAGCTACAGACTGACTACAGACTGATCCAACTACAGACTGACTACAGACTGATCCAACTACAGACTGACTACAGACTGATCCAACTACAGACTGACTACAGACTGATCCAACTACAGACTGACTACAGACTGATCCAACTACAGACTGACAACAGACTGATCCAACTACAGACTGACTACAGACTGATCCAACTACAGACTGACTACAGACTGATCCAACTACAGACTGATTACAGACTGATCCAACTACAGACTGACTACAGACTGATCCAACTACAGACTGACAACAGACTGACCCAACTACAGACTGACTACAGACTGACCCAACTACAGACTGACTACAGACTGATCCAACTACAGACTGATCCAACTACAGACTGATCCAACTACAGACTGATCCAACTACAGACTGACTACAGACTGATCCAACTACAGACTGACTACAGACTGATCCAACTACAGACTGACAACAGACTGATCCAACTACAGACTGACCCAACTACAGGCTGACAACTGACTGACTCAACTACAGACTGACAACAGACTGATCCAACTACAGACTGATCCAACTACAGACTGACAACAGACTGACTACAGACTGATCCAACTACAGACTGATCCAACTACAGACTGACTACAGACTGATCCAACTACAGACTGACTACAGACTGATCCAACTACAGACTGACAACAGACTGATCCAACTACAGACTGACCCAACTACAGGCTGACAACTGACTGACTCAACTACAGACTGACAACAGACTGATCCAACTACAGACTGATCCAACTACAGACTGACAACAGACTGACTACAGACTGATCCAACTACAGACTGATCCAACTACAGACTGACTACAGACTGATCCAACTACAGGCTGACAACAGACTGACCCAACTACAGGCTGACAACAGACTGACCCAACTACAGACTGACAACGGACTGATCCAACTACAGTCTGTAGTTAGGTCAGACTGACCTAACTACAGACTGTCCTAACTTCAGACTGACCTAACTAACCCAGACTGACCTAAGGACTAGTAGAGATACTCACGCTGCTGTTGGTCTGAGTCTCGCTCAGTGTTTGCAGCAGCTGATCAATAGATGTGTAAGGAAGCCAGACTGAGGAAGAGGTGGCTGACAGAGGCGTCTGAAAAAAACACACACACACAAACACGCAGTGTTAGAATTAAACAGCAAACTAATCATTACCTGTCCAACAGGTAAACAGATAACTGACAGCAATCTGTACTCTAAGGTTTGTGTTTTTACAGAGCAGTATCATCTGTACCTAATGGTTTGTTTTTACAGTGCAGTATCACCAGTAGTTTTTTTGGTTCTTTTTTTAACAGTGCAGCATCACCTGTAGTTTGTTTGGTTTTTTTACAGTGCAGTATCACCTGTAGTTTGTTTGGTTTTTTAACAGTGCAGTATCACCTTTAGTTTGTTTGGTTTTTTTACAGTGCAGTATCACCTGTAGTTTCTTTGGTTTTTTTACAGTGCGGTATCACCTGTAGTTTGTTTGTTTTTTTTTACAGTGCAGTATTACCTGTACTTTAAGGTTAGTGATTTTACACTACGGCATCATCTGTACTCTCTGGTTTGTGTTTTACAGTGCAGTATCATCTTTACTCTGAAGTGAGTGTTTTTACAGTGCAGTATCATCTTTACTCTGAAGTGAGTGTTTTTACAGTGCAGTATCATCTTTACTCTGAAGTGAGTGTTTTTACAGTGCAGTATCATCTTTACTCTGAAGTGAGTGTTTTTACAGTGCAGTATCATCTTTACTCTAAGTTTAGTGTTTATACGGTACGGTACCAGCTGTACTCTGAGGTTAGTGATTTTACAGTGCAGTGTCACCTGTATTCCAAAGTATTGGTGACCTCGTCCCAGAAGAGCATCCACATACTCTAAAACCAGCTCAGCTGCAGAATCCAGGAGGTCAAAGTTCAAGAAGAGACGCAACAGAGCTGCAGCGTCCACCGCCTGGTTTAGAGAAACACAGCTGTCTCAGTGCATCATGGGAAAAATCAACCCTGTGTGTGGTGTATATGGGGCTTAGGGAGCAGACTGACCTTGTAGGATGTGAGCAGCCAATCAGGAAGAGGGACTCCATGAGACAGCAGCTTGTGGATGACGCAGCGGTGATGCTGTCCGTTGGAGGAGGGATACCTGTCCAGGTAAGAGGCTAGCAGACGCCACGCCTCGTCAGTAGCACTGAGCGTAGAAAAACACATTAACTCACATTTCAACCCTGATCAAAAACAACATATAGTGACTAACTTGTTAACCAATCAGACCTCGACTCTTTGGTGTTGACAATTGATGACAGCTGGTTAGCGGCCAACCAGCTCCAGGCTTCATTTTGAGACTCCTCCCCCCCAAACTGGAGCTTGATACACCTGAGCCAGTGAAAAACATCAGGTAAATATACAAATAACAGCTGCTGAGTTCAAACATGACGGAGGATCAGGACCACGTTCAAAAAAAGTAAATAAAAAAAATAGGTTTACAAGAATAAAATAAAGTCATACATTTACAAAAATAAAGTCTAAGTAGATTAAGGGGAATAATCTCCAAACTTTATGATAATAATCTGGTTGTTTTAGTCTGTATCTGGTCTGTCTGAAGAGCAGCAGCCTGTAGAACAATATTCTTGTTAATTTATGACTTTTTTCTCATGTTGTGTTTTTATTCTCATAAATTAACACTTTAAAAATAAATAAATAAATAAAATGGTCCCTAATCCTCAGTCGTACAAACCATTTCTGATTCATCATCAGGGTTAATTCTGGATAACCACAGAGATTAATAACACATTAAGAAATATTCTCTGTCAGGAAAAGAAAGGACAGCGGCACAGATAATGACGAGGGAAGAGGAAAGGAACATGGAGAGGATTTAACATGGATGGTGTAGGGACAGTGTAGAGACATGAAGACTTAAAGGAGACGCCCGTAGGAGGAGTTCACACTGACTTGAAGGTGAGTCCCTCAAACACAGGTGTCAGGTTGAGTTTGAAGGTCTGACAGATGGACAGAGCCGAGTCAAACAGTCCTGTTTGGACCAACAGGGCCACCATCTCCTCTGCTGAGGCACTGCCTGGAGACACAGACACACCCACAAAATTAACTGATGCATCTTTTACCTCCTCATTGAGATCAGCCGTTATAAAAACTTGAGCTGTTTGATCCCACAGGTGCACCAGGTGTTTACCTGCGATGGCTGCTGAGGGAGGATGGTGCTGGGCCAGAGTGAGGCGGCTCCTGGATAGGATGTACTCCTTCTCCAGGTCCTTGAGTTCAAGGATGTCCACCTGACGTTTGACTGCAGGAGGAAACACACAATGTCAGAGGAAGAGGCACACCTGAGGTGAATCCCAAAGCGCCAAAGTTATTATAAATTGGTGCTATATAAATAAAGATTGATTGATTGAATCCTTCCTTCCTCCATTTGCATCATTTACATGCTTCTCTTTGTTTTGAGAGAAATGAGACGGAGCCTCACATGAAGCGGCGTCTCGTAGTGATGACAGCGTCATCTGTCAGTCAGCTCTAACAGCTGTTTGTGTGTCTGCACATGTGCACTGTAACGACTCTAATCCAATAAAAACAGTAACAGAACTCTGTCTGTGTTTTTAACCTGTTTAACAATCACTCTCACATGAAGGAAACCTGACCTCTCTTTATTCTGGGTCCTGTTTGAAGCACACGGATCATTAATACAGGGATTAAAACAAAAAGAAAAGCTGACTGAAAATTGTCATGATGTAAAACAAGAGAGGTGTTTTCTACTTCAGGAACTAAACTGACACGTTTTTCCTTTTTGAAGCTGAAGATCTGGGCTGACAGATACGAGCTGGCCTCCTTTTAACACATCCGACTTACAGTCAAGTGAATTTCATGCCTACATAGAGTAACAGGTGCAACAGGTGTTCCATATAAAACTTTGAACAAGTTAAAGTCAAAAAGTCATTAAAGTTATGGGGGCCTGGAGGAATGTCAGTGTCCCACAGAGGATAAAATCGACCTATTCTGAAGCCGTTTCCATGACAACGTTTCTGCCTCCCTCTCTCCTCCGAGCACAATTAACGCTTTGACACGCCACACAATACAGCGCCTCAGATACTACTTCCAGAGGAGAGAGGAGAGAGGAGCGCAACAATCTGGGATTCACACCTGGACAGGTGACACAAAGGTCAAAGGTTAACAGAGACTCCAATTCACTGACTAAGTTAATTGAATATTTTAATTACCAAACTAACTCAGCACATCCTCACACAACACGAGCTGTGACACACTGATTTCCTGCAGTAACCTGTGATGTCCAGCAGGGGGCAGTCTCCTACTGCAGGGTGCTCCAGAGCTCTGTAGTTACAGGTAGTCCTGAGGCCTGTAGCACGAAGCAGGATTAATGTCTTAGCAAGGTAACTTCAGGGTTAACCCTGGTTTACTGATAGCACAAAGCCAGTTCAATTCTTATCCAGATAGATCCCCATGGTAACCTATTCTGAACAGCTAACCTGCTCCAGAGCAAGATAAGTATGAGGTTGAATCTGATTCTATAAAGTGTCCCACCTACTGGCCAATCAGCTTCTCAGAAACAGGCGAGAAACAGACTCCCCTAAATCAAATTTAACCATACAGTTAGAGTTAATATACCAGGAAGGGAAACTCAAAGCAATCAAACTTTATTTATAAAGCTCCTTTCATACATTCAAAGACAACACAAAGTGCTCGACAAAGAAAAGGATGTAATGCTTGATGTGAAACGGCACATTATTCTATCACGTCATTCCTACACTTCATTCATTGTGTTTGAAGGCTTTCTTTACTAAAGAGGGAGAGTGTATATGAGTCCAGCTGCTGATTTGTAAACTGTTAATTTGGGTCAGACATTAACTCTGTATTGTGGTGACAACTTTAATCTTAATTTAAACATGATGATACGACATGAAACAAACCACTTTACCAGACGCAGTGATGTTTTTGTACTTCTTTTTCATTTGCCCCCACGTCTTTTTCACTCCAGAGGGATGACATCGGAATGAGATAATAACTGCAGTACACATAATTCATTTTCCCAGTATATTGTTTCGTGAGATACACGAGTGTGATCAGTGTCATATTGAGCCATTGAAGAATAACTGACTCATCTACACAGTCTGCTATACGCTGCCATGCATTCGGTCTTTGATTGGCAGCTGTCACGGTGTTTCCCCTCTCTGTGATTTGGGCTTTTTCCTCCTCATATTTCCTTAATATTAAACGTTGTTCTTCACAAGTGACGCACGGAGCTCTGTCACTCTGTTCTGTGTGTTCAGCGTTTATGACTGTGATTGGTCAGCTGCCTCTGAGCCCTCCCCTTATACGTGCGCGTTCATGGCACTTGATGAGACAAACCTGGGTTGAGTTATTGTGTTGATAACCTGCGTCATGCTATCGATTATCCTGATTGTCACTGTTGCACTTAGTCAACCCTGGATTGATGCGAGTTATCCAGGATAGGCTGACCGCGCTTCGTGCTACAGGCCCCTGGTCTCTATCGCTGTGTGTGTGTGTGTGTGTGTGTGTGTGTGTGTGTGTTTGTGTGTGTAAATGTGAGTGACTGAGTTAAAATAAAGTTTTAAGGATGGAAACGCTTCAGGTAAAAAGTTTAAATGTTCTCACCTGGTTCACACGAAAACTCTCCATCAGAGTTCCTCTTTGGAGACGCTCCAGAACGCTCGTACTGCACACAGACACACACACAGACACACACAGACACACACACACACACTTTAATAACACCATCATTAATGTGTATTTTTACCTGATTTCTTGTTGTTGGTTTTTTGTGTGTGTTTAAAATACAAATGTGTGTGTTAGCACCAAGACTCCAGAGGTTTACTCCTGTTTGTGTGCGTGTGTGTGCGTGTGTGTCAGTACCACAGCTCCGGATGCAGGCTGGACGATCCAGGCGTACTCAGGTCTGATGAGGCGCAGACAGGTGAGAGCAGACAGGTAACAGTTCACCTGTTTCTGTAAACCCAGACGAGTCCGGACCTCCCGACCCAGACGCATCCCCAACTCAAACATCACCGTACCAGCTACACAGACAGACACACACAAAGATATAGACAGACACACACACAAAGATACAGACAGACACACAGACAGACACAAAGATACAGACAGATATTTAAACAGGTAATAACTCAGTGAGCTGCTGAGCCTCATCTCATTCATCAGTAGCGCCCCCACCTGCTTGTGTGGAGTCATTACAGCTTAAACTGTATCAGTGACTGTTTCTAACAGGATACTCATGCTGAACTCTGTAACTCCACAAACACTGAGTTTAAATACACTCTCACCTGTTCAGGTCTGTTCACTGACCACACATTAAACACACTACTGCCTGCACGGAGTGTGTGTGTGTGTGTGTGTGTGTGTGTGTGTGTGTGTGTGTGTGTGTGTACTCTTACCTTTCCTGTAGTTGTGTCTGTTGATGTGGAAGGCGTACAGCAGTTCATAGTAATTATGAGCTAAAAGGTCCAGACCTCTGGCTCGGGACTCGATGATGCTGACCACCTGAGAACCACAAGACAGGTGAGCACTTCAGGTAAATACAGGTGAGCACTTTATGTAGGGCTACAGGTGAGCACTTCAGGTAGCTCTACAGGTGAGCACTTTATGTAGGGCTACAGGTGAGCACTTTATGTAGCTCTACAGGTGAGCACTTATGGTAGCTCTACAGGTGAGCACTTTATGTAGGGCTACAGGTGAGCACTTAATGTAGGGCTACAGGTGAGCACTTTAGGTAACTACAGGTGAGCACTTTAGGTAACTCTACAGGTGAGCACTTTATGTAGCTCTACAGGTGAGCACTTTAGGTAACTCTACAGGTGAGCACTTTATGTAGCTCTACAGGTGAGCACTTTAGGTAACTCTACAGGTGAGCACTTTATGTAGGGCTACAGGTGAGCAATTTATGTAGCTCTACAGGTGAGCACTTTATGTAGCTCTACAGGTGAGCACTTTATGTAGGGCTACAGGTGAGCACTTTATGTAGGGCTACAGGTGAGCACTTTAGGTAACTACAGGTGAGCACTTCAGGTAGCTCTACAGGTGAGCACTTTAGGTAACTCTACAGGTGAGCATTTGGCTCAGGTGACAGGGTTCAGGTGTTGGGGCTCAGGTAAGGCCTTACCTCATCATGCAGATTGACGTAGGGGAACTGGACCAGATCCTGGAGCTGAGAACGTTCACACAGAACCACGACCAGCTGACGGAGACAATCCAGCTGCCTGAGACCAGCAAACAAAACGTCTCACACACTTCAGTTTAAGGAACATCTACATATATGTGTGTGTGTGTGTGTGTGTGTGTGAGAGTGTGTGTGAGAGTGTGTGTGTGTGTGTGTTTTACATACATGCTGCTGTCAGGGTTCTGTGTGAGGGCTTCATAAGCCTGACTGTTGTGTCCAAGGTCCAGGTGATGTTTGAATATTCTGGTCCACAGAGCCGCCTACACACACACACACACACACACACACACACACACACACACACACACACACACACACACACACACACACACACACACACACGAAAGAACATATAAATGAATGCAGTGACACTTTAGTTATGACTGACTGCTGTCTACAAACCTGTCTCTCTGTTTGTTACCTGACTGTCTGTCACCTGTCTCTCTGTTTGTTACCTGACTGTCTGTCACCTGTCTCTCTGTTTGTTACCTGACTGTCTGTCACCTGTCTCTCTGTTTGTTACCTGACTGTCTGTCACCTGTCTCTGTGTTTGTTACCTGACTGTTGATGTCATTTGCGGCCTCTGTTATAGCGAGAGAGGCCAGCTGGATAACAAGCTCAGGTAAACCCACGTCCTCCAACAGCCTCAACACCTGAAACAAACAAAACACACACCTTGTTGAGTACCTTGTTGCAGTACAGGTGTACCTTGTTGCAGTACAGGTGTACCTTGTTGCAGTACAGGTGTACCTTGTTGTAGTACAGGTGTACCTTGTTGTAGTATAGGTGTAACCTGTTGTAGTACAGGTGTAACCTGTTGTAGTATAGGTGTACCTTGTTGTAGAACAGGTGTACCTTGTTGTAGTACAGGTGTAATTTGTTGTAGTACAGGTGTACCTTGTTGTAGTACAGGTGTTCCTTGTTGTAGTACAGGTGTACCTTGTTGTAGAACAGGTGTACCTTGTTGTAGTACAGGTGTTCCTTGTTGTAGTATAGGTGTACCTTGTTGTAATATAGGTGTAACCTGTTGTAGAACAGGTGTACCTTGTTGTAGTACAGGTGTAACCTGTTGTAGAACAGGTGTACCTTGTTGTAGTATAGGTGTTCCTTGTTGTAGTATAGATGTACCTTGTTGTAGTACAGGGGTAACTTGTTGTAATACAGGTGTAACTTGTTGTAGCACAGGTGTAACTTGTTGTCGTTGTACAGGTGTACCTTGTTGTAGTACAGGTGTTCCTTGTTGTAGTACAGATGTAACCTGTTGTAATACAGGTGTAACCTGTTGTAGCACAGGTGTAACTTGTTGTCGTTGTACAGGTGTACCTTGTTGTAGTACAGGTGTTCCTTGTTGTAGTACAGATGTAACCTGTTGTAGTACAGGTGTACCTTGTTGTAGTACAGGTGTACCTTGTTGTAGTACAGGTGTTCCTTGTTGTAGTACAGATGTAACCTGTTGTAGTACAGGTGTACCTTGTTGTAGTACAGGTGTACCTTGTTGTAGAACAGGTGTACCTTGTTGTAGTACAGGTGTACCTTGTTGTAGTACAGGTGTACCTTGTTGTAGTATAGGTGTTCCTTGTTGTAGTATAGATGTACCTTGTTGTAGTACAGGTGTAACTTGTTGTAGCACAGGTGTAACTTGTTGTCGTTGTACAGGTGTACCTTGTTGTAGTACAGGTGTACCTTGTTGTAGTATAGGTGTTCCTTGTTGTAGTATAGATGTACCTTGTTGTAGTACAGGTGTACCTTGTTGTAGTACAGGTGTAACTTGTTGTAGTATAGGTGTTCCTTGTTGTAGTATAGATGTAACTTGTTGTAATACAGGTGTAACTTGTTGTAGCACAGGTGTAACTTGTTGTCGTTGTACAGGTGTACCTTGTTGTAGTACAGGTGTACCTTGTTGTAGTATAGGTGTTCCTTGTTGTAGTATAGATGTACCTTGTTGTAGTACAGGTGTACCTTGTTGTAGTACAGGTGTAACTTGTTGTAGTACAGGTGTACCTTGTTGTAGTACAGGTGTTCCTTGTTGTAGTACAGGTGTTCCTTGTTGTAGTACAGGTGTACCTTGTTGTAGTACAGGTGTTCCTTGTTGTAGTATAGGTGTACCTTGTTGTAATATAGGTGTTACCTGTTGTAGAACAGGTGTACCTTGTTGTAGTACAGGTGTAACCTGTTGTAGAACAGGTGTACCTTGTTGTAGTATAGGTGTACCTTGTTGTAGTACAGATGTAACCTGTTGTAGTACAGGGGTAACTTGTTGTAGTACAGGTGTAACTTGTTGTAGCACAGGTGTAACTTGTTGTCGTTGTACAGGTGTACCTTGTTGTAGTACAGGTGTTCCTTGTTGTAGTACAGATGTAACCTGTTGTAATACAGGTGTAACCTGTTGTAGCACAGGTGTAACTTGTTGTCGTTGTACAGGTGTACCTTGTTGTAGTACAGGTGTTCCTTGTTGTAGTACAGATGTAACCTGTTGTTGTACAGGTGTACCTTGTTGTAGTACAGGTGTACCTTGTTGTAGTATAGGTGTTCCTTGTTGTAGTATAGATGTACCTTGTTGTAGTACAGGTGTAACTTGTTGTAGCACAGGTGTAACTTGTTGTCGTTGTACAGGTGTACCTTGTTGTAGTACAGGTGTACCTTGTTGTAGTATAGGTGTTCCTTGTTGTAGTATAGATGTACCTTGTTGTAGTACAGGTGTAACCTGTTGTAGTACAGGTGTAACTTGTTGTAGTACAGGTGTACCTTGTTGTAGTACTGTAGTCGGGGGATGGATGCTGATTCGTCCTCCTCACTGCCCGTCAGTTTGAGGAGAAATTCCTCCTTCTCCACCTCTGTAGCTGCTTCCTGGAAACACTGCAGAGCCTGAGGAAAGGAAACAAGGACACAAGGAGAGGAAACAAGGAGGCAAGTCATTCACTAGTTCATATCTTCACCTGCCTCAGAGGGTCTTCAGGTGTGTGACTTACCTTTTGTCCTTCTCCATTTGCCAGGTAACACTGACCGAGCATGAAGCGACGGGAGCCAACGTTCACCTGACACCAGGGACCAATCAGTCTCACATACTCCTACAAAATTATGATCAGTCCATGAACAACATTAATAAATGGTTAATCAAGATGGATGTAACAGGTGATGTTTTGATACAGCAGGCAAATGATGCAGACTCATGCAGATAGACTCACCTGTAGCTGTGTGTACTGACAGTTTGCCATCAGACACTCTGGGAACTGGAAACCAGGATTATTGGGCCAACTGGAGACCCCAGTGAAGGAACAACAGCACGGCAGGATATGGATATGGATCTGGATATGATCTAACGTGGTGTGGGCGGAGCCAGCCCACCTGTGATTATCTGACTGAGGATGAGTGATGAAGTTTATATTATTTATTTCTGTCCTAAAAAAAAGTTGTGTGTGTCGCTCTGATGTTAGCACAAACTCGTAAACAGTCACTGCATAGTGTGTGTGTGTGTTCTCTACGTGCAGGTAAAGCGTTCACACTCGAGGGGAGGATACAGCAGCTGAGCCAGCAGGTGGACCAGGTTAGAGGTCATGTGACTCCAGAGGAGCAGAGAGTCACTCTGCTGCTGAGAAAAGATCTGAGACACAATCATCTTCCTCGCCGCTGTCTGATAGAAGAGCTCCACCACAGTCTGAGGACTCAGCACTGCACAAAGACAGGACAGGTAAGAAAGGTAAACACACCTGAGTCACACAGTTCAAATATTATACAACATAATTCAAACAAAACCATCATATTTTTATCAGCACAGTAACCTAAACATCAGATCCAACAGAAACATATCTAAGGACTGTGAGTGGCAGACAGGTGATGCAGGTGATGTCTGACCTGTTCTGTGTGAGGACAGAGCCGGAGAGTCAGACAGCTCCAGCACAGTCAGGTGCTGCAGGTTAGCATCTCTGCAGGTCAAAGGTCAGAGGTCAGAGGAGGCTCAGCTATGACTGTGTGTGTTATAATACAGTAATGAGTGCCGCAGTACTCACAGGATGTCTACAGGTACGCTGGAGGCCAGGCTCTGACTGACGTGTTTGAGGAGGTGATAGGAGGAGAGCAGGTGAGAACTGCGAGGAATCAAGTCCTGCTGGAGCTGCAGGAGCTGAGCACCACCGCCCAGAAACACCTGTCACACACACACACACACACACACACACAAAGAGTGTTTTCCCACAATAATAAATTGTCCTTAGGTTGTAAGATCTGCATACATGTGTACGTGTTTGTGTGTGTGAGAGCATACGTTGTCTCCGAAGCGCAGGTAGAGTTTCTGCAGGATCAGCAGGTCTCTACAGAACATGGCTCTGGTCATGGTCATGTGACACACGGCCTGACAGATGAGCGACACGGCTGAGCTGCTGCCGAACAGCTGAGACAGGCTGATCCTCACATTCAGACTGTGACCTGTCAGACACACACGCACACACACACACACACACACACACGTAGAGAGAAGCTGCCAATAGTTCTAGTAATAATTCTTCTTCCTTTGCACTAAAACTGCACAATCCTTCAGTGAATCAGTGTTTAAATCAGTGAAAGCAGAGTGTGTATATACACACACACACACACACACACTGATCCTACCAGGTGTGATGGATCCCTCTGTGGGGGGCTCAGAGTCTGTCTCCAGGTCCAGCTCCCTCAGCAGAACCATCATGGCCGCTATGGGGTTCCTGATGTCCTGCAGCTTGTTCTGGATGTCCTCGATCACGTTCTCACTGCAGGAAGTGACATCATCATTAACAGCCCTGATGTGTGTAATCAACAGATGAGATGAGATGAGGTCAGCTCAGGACCTTCGGTCAGCTCTTTAACTGTTTTTCTCTCTGATTTCACTTTGACAGTTTTATTTGGACTCTGAAAAACAAAGGTTCAAATTACCGTCCTGATTAACCCTTTCATCGCCACCTCCCTCTCTGCTCCTCTTACATGACTTTAATCTCATGTTATTCACATTCTGACCACAAAGGGGTCAACTCAGTGCAACGGTGAAATCTATCACCCTTAAGTTTCTTTGATTCACAACAGCTGCTCCCACTTCCTGTCAAAACACCCTGCCTTTAAAAGAACACACACCCATACACACACACACACAGCATAATATATACTTTTTGGACTGTGTGTGTTTGCTCTCTGTTACAGATGTTTGGCTCCTTCTCAGTCTCATCTGTGTTCTCATGTGGCAATATGTGGCTTCCTGGTTGTTTGGTCCATCTGGGACTGCTGACGGTCTCTGAATCCTAGAACCCGTCTGTGTGTGTGTGTATACTGTATGTGTGTTTCTGACCTGTCATTGGATAGCAGGTGTTCCAGGACGAGCTCTGCTGCCCTCTCAGGTGACTGCAGGTGCTCCAGAGCTTTCTCCATCTCGTACGCCATTTCTCCAGAAACAGCATCACTGACCGCACGCACACACTGCACCAGCTGCAGCACGTCACGGCCAAGCTCCGAGTCTGCACACACACACACAAACACACGCACACACACAGTCACACACACCCAAAAACACAGGAACTGTAAGACACAGGGAAACCAAAACTGAAGAGTGCAGGTCTCATCAACCAGGGATCCCTGCACAGTGAGTGACGGCACACAGCACTCACACTGAATAAACCACAGTACACACACACACCTAAAGGTTACTGAACACAGCGTGTGTGTGTGTGGGTGGCATACCTTCAGTGAGAGGTGTGTCCTCCTCTGACAACAAGTACTCATCATAGGAGAGATACAGGTGATCCACAGCAAAACATGGCAGCAGGTACGACACAAAACCCTGGAACACACACACACACACACACACACACACTTGTCTGTGATCTTCATATTATAACAGGTAAAGGGGTGTTAACAGTCAGGTCATAGTCTCACCTTCCTCAGCAGACAGACCAGGCCTGTGTTCTGGTTCAGGGTCAGACTCAGAGGTTCCGACTGGACCTCCTGGTACTGCAGACAGCAGGAATAGAACCTGGACCAGAACTCCACCTGCAGGTGGCGGTACTCCTCCTGAGAGAACTCAAACTCTGTCACACTGCTCTGCAGCTGCAGGTGAGAAGGGGGCGGAGCATCAGATAACATTCACCTGTAATAAACACTTCAACATGTTCAGGTGAGCTGTTACCTCAGACTCCACAGCTAAGGTCACCTCTCTCTTCAGACCCTCCCAGGACATATCAGACACCCTCTCTGAGCCTCGGCGAAAGATCTAACACACACACACACACACACACACACACACACAAATCACACCAAAGTTCTTCTTCCTGTGTGATGATGTCACAGTGATGTCACAGCATGGTGTCTCACCTGTAGAGCTTTGATGATGGCTGAGGCTGTGAAATGGAGAGGAGAGAAGAGGACCTCCAGGTACGTCTCCTGTAAACACACACACACACACACACACAGGTGAGATAGCATCATCTCACACCCTTACCTGCTAAACTTAATGACCCTTTCATTCTCATCCGCTGAGCGATTACTCTCGTCTCGCTGTAAAAACGTTGAGAGGGGGACAGCGTTACGAGAGACGCATCGATCCCGACAGGAACGTCCCTATCCTGATCCCTCGTATCAGACCGGGCCTGATCTCGGCATTTTCTAATTGATCGGTGATTGGAAATATTAGCCGATCACCTCAACTGATCATTAACGTTAGCCGACGTTAAGAAAACGTTGCTGCCAAACACTGAAGCGTCAGTATCAGGAGCGCTCTGAGAGCACAGTAAGGTACAGTGATGAGGAGCAGCAGCCACACTGAGCTTCATGACAGGACACATGAGCACAGCCCGACACTTTACAGCAATAACACCTGCTTTACTGCATCCTACGGTGTCTCTCCAGGGACAGACGGTTCAAAAAGCCTGTTAGCTTAGCATTAGCAACTCTGTGGCTTCACCATCAGCAGTGTGTAAAATGTGAATTCAGTCCAACAGCAGCACATGGATAGATTTATGCACGTCGATCTTTTTACGATGGGGTTAGTTTGATAACAGACGTTCGTCTCGTGTTTCTGCTATTTATAGAAATAGCAAAAAGTTTTGTGTCGTGAAATTCTTTGGTGTGTGATTCGCATATGTGCTGCGCGTGTGCACGACAGCGTTCTCTTTTCTGAACAGGAGACGCTGGAAGAGACTGATGAAGCCAGAGAACACGAGAACACAATTTCTAGTCCAGAGTCCGTGTTAGAGGGAGCATTAAAAACCAACACACTAACAAACAGAACCAGATGAAATTCTTTCCCAGAAAACGCTGAAAAAAGGTCACGGTCTCGACCCCTGAAGAGGAGGAGGAGGAGGAGGAGGAGGAGGAGCAAACACAAGCCTCTTACACAACTCAACACTTTGGATCGTCTCCCTGCTCCCTGAAACGGATCATCACCCTCCTTCGTCTCAGTCAGCCAGTTCACACACATTACAGCATCACAGAGGCACGAGAGGCAAAGTTCACACACACACACGTATGCAGATACACAGCTGGAGCACCACATCCCCACACACTGACACATTCTGTGCTGCAGAGAGCCACATGGACTGGACTGTGATCTGAACAGAGAGTACGAACCCTACTCAGTCCACTCTCCCCTCCTGATCAACATCAACTACCTGCACGGCTGAAACCTTCATAGACGTGTTACAAACCGCTGGTCACCTGTCCCTCACACAGCCTGGTGTGTGTGTGTGTGTGTGTGTGTCTGAGGAGTGTGTGTCTCACCCTGGGGTCCTGGTCCACACCAATATGGACTTCTTCTTCAGGTGGAGGCTGAACAAACACCTGGTTCCAATGGCCTGCTGTGTTACTGTAACACACACAGACACACACACACATTAGGCTCATCACCTCCTTCCTCCTCCTCCTCCTCCTTCTCAGTGTAGTTTCTTTCTTACTGTTCAAAGTTGATGTATTTGACCACAGAAGAGTTTGATTCATCCACCCACACAGCCCAGACATCTGAGGAAGTAAGGGAGAAGTCCACCAGAGTTTCCTGAAAACACACACACACACACACACACACACACACAAAGTGTTATTATGGAGGAGCAGTTAACTTCAGCTCCTCTTTCTCTCCTGTTCCTGTCTAAACCTTTCTGTACCTGTCTCTGCTCGTGTGTACCTGTCTCTGCTCGTGCGTACCTGTCTCTGCTCGTGCGTACCTGTCTCTGCTCGTGCGTACCTGTCTCTGCTCGTGCGTACCTGTCTCTGCTCGTGCGTACCTGTCTCTGGTCGTGCGTACCTGTCTCTGGTCGTGCGTACCTGTCTCTGCATGGTGTACCTGTCTCTGCTCGTGTGTACCTGTCTCTGCTCGTGCGTACCTGTCTCTGGTCGTGCGTACCTGTCTCTGCTCGTGCGTACCTGTCTCTGCATGGTGTACCTGTCTCTGCTCGTGTGTACCTGTCTCTGCTCGTGCGTACCTGTCTCTGCTCGTGTGTACCTGTCTCTGCTCGTGTGTATCTGTCTCTGCTCGTGCGTACCTGTCTCTGCTCGTGTGTACCTGTCTCTGCTCGTGCGTACCTGTCTCTGCTCGTGCGTACCTGTCTCTGCTCGTGCGTACCTGTCTCTGCATGGTGTACCTGTCTCTGCTCGTGTGTACCTGTCTCTGCTCGTGTGTACCTGTCTCTGCTCGTGTGTACCTGTCTCTGCTCGTGTGTATCTGTCTCTGCTCGTGCGTACCTGTCTCTGCTCGTGTGTACCTGTCTCTGCTCGTGCGTACCTGTCTCTGCTCGTGCGTACCTGTCTCTGCTCGTGCGTACCTGTCTCTGCTCGTGCGTACCTGTCTCTGCTCGTGTGTACCTGTCTCTGCACGTGCGTACCTGTCTCTGCTCGTGTGTACCTGTCTCTGCATGGTGTACCTGTCTCTGCTCGTGTGTACCTGTCCTTACCTGAGTGCTGAACAGGGTGGAGATGTGGTCCAGGCTGTATCGCTGGTTGTCAGTAGCGATTAGCTGTAGCACGGTAAACTGTCCTCGGTGAGGTACGCTCAGGTAAACACACACACAAAGACCCGTGGAGGGGGAGAAGGCCAGCCGCAGACGATGACCCTGACCCGACAAACGCTTCACACCTCTGCTCGCCGGCATGTAATCCAACATGTCTGCTTCCAGGAGACACGCCTGTTCCTGCACAACAAACACATAACGATTCATCATTTACAGCTTCACTGGGCTACAACAGTCACAACCACAACACATACACACATCACTATAAACATAAATACAAACATCAGTCTAACCATAACAGATGCCCGATGGCAGCGTGTGTAAGTGATGCTGATGAAGGTGTGAGCCTCACCCTGAAGGACCACATGCGCAGCTTGTTGTCCTGACAGAGGGCGAAGATGAAGGAGTCGTCCTCCAGCTCTCTGACACACAGACTGAGCACCAGGTCAGCTGGACTCTGATCGCCACGCATCGCTGACGGCATCCACCCAGACAACCTCCGCATCATGGAGCTCTGCCTCAGCTCCAGCACCGACACCGGGCCTGCAGTGCACACACACACACACACACACACACACACACACACACACAGTGTCATAGAACACCTGGGATCAAATGTGTGTATAACAGAGATCAGCTGGTATTTACCCGGTGTGTCGTGGGGGGGCAGGGTCACCACCATGATGCCTCCAGCAGGGGGCGCCACAGCATAGTGAGCCTCCCCAGAGTGACTCAGCCATGCGGTGGACGTGGTGGGACTTCCTGTCTGTCCTGCTGAGCTCGGGATGATGGCGCTGTGGGCGGAGTCCTCCAGACTCAGCTTCCCCACGTCGGTTAGCACCGACTGCATGTGGAGCTCTGTCACCAGCTCCTGAACACACACACACACACACACACACACACACACGGTCTGAGATGGCCAGGTGTCAAACAGGTGTAAGGGGATGACAGTGCAGTGTTGACTGCATTAACCCTTTGTTTGCTGTGTGTGTACTCACACTACGGTACATGCGCGAGGGGTGGGGCAGCACCAGTCTGTGGACGCTCTGATTGGTGCAGACGAGGACGATGACATTGTTGATGGTCTCCTGGATGGCCACGCCCCCTGGCAGGACTGTGCAGTGAGTGAACCTGATCCTGACAGCGTTGTTGAGCAGGTTGGTGTCCAGAGACTGCTCCACCAGCTGCACCGTGTCCCCTGACGTGGACCTGTACACAGGAAGTGACATCAACTATGGCATGAGGGACAGTGAGACACTCTGGAGCTGTGTGTAAATACGACTCCAGTGAGTGTTCAGGAACAGGAAACACTGCGTGTGTGTGTCTCACCAGTGGATGAATCTGTTGCTGGTGACAGACAGCAGCTTCCCACTCTCCTCATAGTGAAATGCTCCAGCACTGTCCGGAAACTTCTGTCCCCCAGTGAGAGCAGAGACACCTGCAGGACACAATTCAACGCACAGCATGAGGGTCATGTGATCATGTACTCTGGGACACCAGCAGTAAAATAGAACAGGAAATAAGTGATCGTGAATATTTCTTTTCACCCATCTGTGACCTAAGACTTCAGGACTCATTATTCCTCGGTACAGATCCTCTGTTATTCTGATTTTATGACAGAACGGTTCACTGTGCTTAAAACTTACAACAAAAACTTTTTAACCCTAATCTGTGATGATTATCTATAACTAAATCTATAAGTATCTATCTATACTACATCTGTTAACATTCAAAACTGTAAATAGATAAGCAAAAGATGTATGGAGAGATCGAGAGACATACAGAGTGATGTGTAAAAAAAACAGAATAATGTGTACATAAACAGAGTGATGCGTATATAAACAGAGTGATGCGTAGATAAACAGAGTGATGTGTATAGAAACAGAGTGATGTATAGATAAACAGAGTGATGTGTATATAAACAGAGTGATGTATCAATTAACAGTGATGCGTAGATAAACAGAGTGATGCGTAGATAAAAAGAGTGATGCGTAGATAAACAGAGTGATGCGTAGATTAACAGAGTGATGTGTATAGAAACAGAGTGATGCGTAGATAAACAGAGTGATGCGTAGATTAACAGAGTGATGTGTATAGAAACAGAGTGATGCATAGATAAACAGAGTGATGCGTAGATTAACAGAGTGATGCATAGATAAACAGAGTGATGTATAGATAAAAAGAGTGATGTATAGATAAACAGAGTGATGTGTATATAAACAGAGTGATGTATCAATTAACAGTGATGCGTAAATAAACAGAGTGATGCGTAGATAAACAGAGTGATGTGTAAAAAAAAACAGAATAATGTGTATATAAACAGAGTGATGCATTGATAAACAGAGTGATGCATAGATAAACAGAGTGATGTGTATAGAAACAGAGTGATGCATAGATAAACAGAGTGATTTATGGATAAACAGAGTGATGCGTAGATTAACAGAGTGATGCATAGATAAACAGAGTGATGTATAGATTAACAGAGTGATGCATAGATAAACAGAGTGATGTGTAGATTAACAGAGTGATGCATAGATAAACAGAGTGATGCATAGATAAACAGAGTGATGCGTAGATAAACGGAGTGATGTATAGATAAAAAGAGTGATGTATAGATAAACAGAGTGATGTGTAGATAAACAGAGTGATGTATCAATTAACAGTGATGGGTAGATAAACAGAGTGATGTGTAGATAAACAGAGTGATGTGTAGATAAACAGAGTGATGTGTGTATAAACAGAGTGATGTATGGATAAACAGAGTGATGTATAGATAAACAGATTGATGTATAGATAAACAGAGTGATGTGTATATAAACAGAGTGATGTATAGATAAACAGAGTGATGTGTAGATAAACAGAGTGATGTATAGATAAACAGAGTGATGTGTAGATAAACAGAGTGATGTGTAGATAAACAGAGTGATTTATAGATAAACAGAGTGATGTATAGAATGATCTCTGATTTTTTACTGATTTTTGCCATAACATCATGAAGCTTAACTAGCAACTCATTACATGTTGTTAGCTTACACCTGTTTGACAGGTGAGCCCCGACTATCAGGCAGCTCAGAGCAGCTGTGACAGTACCGGGCACCTGAACCCGGTCTACGGGTAAATAACGATTAAAAAAAAACAGGTGATGCTTTTTACAAGAAGGACATTTATTCCATTCACACCTTTATTATCTGCCGGGCCTGATACTCAAAGCTAACCGCTAATCACACGCTGCTGCCCGGCTTGTTAGCCTGTCGTCAGCCCGTCGTAACTGTGCGGCACCTCGGTCCCAACATACGGGGCTCTAGGTCCGGGGGCTCCGGGAAGATATTTACCTAGGTTAACGGTCACCTGTCTGACCCGCGGCACCGTTTCCCGCTCAAAGCCACAGATCTCCACGAAGCTGCGCTCCAACACTGCCGCCATCTTCTCCTCCTCATGGAACTGTGACGTCAGCGGACCATCCGCCCGCGTGCTGTCCTTTCAAACATTTAAAGAGACAGGACCTCGCGAGGAGCAGAGCAGGAGGAGGACAAGTGGGAAAAGGGGGAGGAAGAACAAGGATAGTCCCCTCACTACTGGGAAACTGTGTGTGAGATATATAATATAATATAATATAATATAATATAATATAATATAATATAATATAATATAATATAATATAATATAATATAATATAATATAATATAATATAATATAATATATATATATACACACACACACACACACACACACACACACACACATATATATAAGTCGACCCAAAAGATCCTATAAACCTTTAAATATTATTTCCTTGAAAAACCACTGGGCTGATGGTAACACATCACAAATACTATACCTGGACAGACCATCAGGTATATCTATAATTACACAGGTAGACACTTATGGCAACCCATGTTTATCTATAAAAACTTGCATTTATCTATAGGTTCTTATGCTTATCTAGACTTGTATCCGTATTTAAAGGTTTGCGTTTTTCTAGGGCAGAGGTCTGAAACCTTTACCATCAACCTTTTTCCAGTGTTGTTCCTCATCTTAAGACCAAAGTGTCTCAATGCATTAAGATGAGAAGATGTTGTTTTTTTCACTGAACTGCCAACATACAAAATATTATCAGCACTCTTTACATATCTCACTCCCTACCTGCCTGTGGAAAAAGTCACTCAGTGCACTCATTCTGACACTGATGTGACTGAGGCTTACATTTTTATTTGACGACACAAACACAAAAAACTAAAAGTATTACACAATTATCAAACCCTTACACTCAAGGGGCAAAACATCGGCCCTGATTCGCACCACTATAAGCATGATTTCAGCTTCACACTTCTTGCACAACATGATTTGTAAAACACTCAACACACTTGTATACATTAGACTGTTTATCTGTGTTGACTTAGAGAGTATGATGACTATCTCAGATTGATAATCCAGTGTAGGGTGTGGTCATGCTCTGCAGATCTCTGTAGATGATCAGAGATATATTTTCTTATGTCTCTCATTTCATTTCATCTCATTTCTCATTTTATCATACTTTCACTGATTGCAGTGTGACATGTTTTTGAGTTTGTCATCCTCCTGTTGCTGTTTTATGACTTCATTTATAATCTTGTTATTGTTGTTATGCTGGACTTTTAGGTTTTGTGCTCATTAGAAACGTCTCTAATGTCCCTTTGCATTGAGTTTTTGTGTTTCCCATGAGTGAATACAGGATGTCTGGAAAATCTTATGTATAGAAGTTAACAAACAATCCTGCCAAATATTTTTTTTTCCCCAGCTCACTATCTTTCTGCTGTTTGCTGTTCTGCAGGAGAAACTCTGAAAGTTCTACTGAGAGTTTTTCTCCTGCAGGCTCTCTGAGGAGCTGAGTTCCAGAGAAACCCCTCTGATAGAGAGACTATTTGGAATAGAGAGCTTTGTGAGCCCAGATGTGTTGGAGCTCATCCATGTCTTACAGGAAATTCATCCTCGCCTTCATCCATTCCTCTGTGTTTTCCTCCCTTTCCCTCTTTATCTGCATTCTTCAGTCCTTTCTCTGGAACTTTCTTGTGTAGAAGAAGGGGATAACTTTTCTGCCCCCCTCGTCTCTCTCTCTCTCTGTCTCTCTCTCACTGTCTCTCTCTGTCTTTATGTCTCTCACTCAGGGGTCAGAGGTTGTCCATTATTCAGATCTTGGAACATAGTGACACAGTCCCCCTTCATTGTGCCTCTTTAGAACGTGTGTGTGTGTGTGTGTGTGTGTGCGTGTGTGTAACACATGAATGCTGGCAGTGTTTTAAATGTTTTTCACTTTAACAGACTGAACTTCTAATTAAACCACGAGATTCATCTCTTAGCTTTGTTTTCATGTTTTCACTCTGTGTGAGACTGTGTATCAGAGAGTGTGTATCAGAGAGTGTGTATCAGAGAGTGTGTATTAGAGAATGTGTATCAGAGAGTGTGTATTAGAGAGTGTGTAAGTGTGTGTGGGCGTACTGGATCATTCTTGTGCTTATTCCAGGAACAGACCCTTATGCACTGAAGAAGACATTTGTACAACAGGAAGTGTGGTGTGTGTGCGTGTGTGTGTGTGTGTGTGTGTGTGTGTGTGTGTGTGTGTGTGTGTGTGTGTGTGTGATTTGGCAGCATGATGTTTGCAGGGAGGTCTGAAAGGGAGCAGAATTGTGTAGAGCTGCAGTCGCAGCAACAGGAACAGGACAGAGACAGCTATATATATACAGAGAGAGAGAGAGAAAAGGTAACACACACACACACACACACACACACACCACAGATAGACAGGTATCAGCTGGGACAGGTGAGGACCGACTGCTACAGGATGTCTTTGTTTGAGTTTTGGACAAAGAAAAAGAAGAGAAGAGAGGAGCTGCAGAGAAGCAGAGAGAGGAAGCTGTCTCCATCTGATCTGTGAGTCTGACTTTAAACTACCAACCAACAGATAAACAACTACTAGACAACTACCAAACAACAAATTAACAGCTACTATACAACTACCAAACAACAGATAAAAAAATATGGTACAACTACCAAACCAACAAATTTACAGCTACTATACCACTAACAACCAACAGATAAACAACTACTAGACAACTACCAAACAACAGATAAACAACTACCAACAACTACCAAACAACAAATAAACAACTGCCAAACAACAAATTAACAACTACTATTCAACTACCAACCAACAAATTAACAACTACCAAACAACAAATAAACAACTACTTTTCAACTACCAACCAACAAATTAACAACTACCATACAACTACCAAACAACAAATAAACAGCTATCAAACAACAAATTAACAACTACTATACAACTACCAAACAACAAATTAACAACTACTATTCAACTACCAAACAACAAATTAACAACTACTATTCAACTACCAACCAAAAGAAAAACAACTACTATTCAACTACCAACCAACAAATTAACACTTACCATACAACTACCAAACAACAAATTAACAACTACTATTCAACTACCAACCAAAAGAAAAACAACTACTATTCAACTACCAACCAACAAATTAACACTTACCATACAACTACCAAACAACAGATAAACAACTACTAGACAACTACCTAACAACAAATTAACAGCTACCATACAACTATCAAACAACAGATAAACAAATATGATACAACTACCAAAACAAAAAATTTACAGCCACTTTACCACTAACAACCAACAGCTAAACAACAGGTAAACAACTACCAAACAAACAAATTAACAACTACCAAACAACAAATTAACAACTACTATTCAACTACCAACCAAAAGAAAAACAACTACTATACAACTACCAAACAACAGATAAACAACTACCAACAACTACCAACCAACACATTAACAACTACCATACAACTACCAAACAACAGATAAATAACTATCAAACAACAAATTAACAACTACTATTTAACTACCAACCAAAAGAAAAACAAGTACTATACAACTACCAAACAACAACAGGTAAACAACTACCAACAACTACCAACCAACCAACAAATTAACACCTACCAAACAACAAATAAACAACTACTATTCAACTACCAACCAACAAATTAACAACTACTATACAACTACCAAACAACAGATAAACAACTACCAACAACTACCAACCAACAAATTAACAACTACCTAACAACAAATTATAAAATATTATACAACTACCAACCAACAGATAAACAACTACTATGCAACTACCAAACAACAAATAAACAACTAATACAAAACCACCAGATTAATAAACAACTACCATACAACTACCAAACAACAGATAAACAACTACTACACAAATACCTTATAACGAATAAACAGCTGCTATACAATTACCAACCAACAAATAAACAACTGCCTGACAACAGATTAACAACTACTATTCAACTACTAAACAACAAATTAACAACAACTAAACAACTACCAACTAACAGAAAAACAAATTTCACACAACTACCAAACAACTGATTAACAACTACTATACAACTACCAACCAACAAATGAACAGCTGCTACTCAACTACCAAACAACAGATAAACAACTACCAAACAACTGATTAACAACTACTATACAACTACAAACCAACAAATGAACAGCTGCTACACAACTACCAAACAACAGATAAACAACTATCAAACAATAGATTAACAACTACTTTACAACTACAAACCAAAAAAAAACACTTACTATACAAATACCTTACAACAAATAAACAACTGCTTTACAACTACCACGCAACAAATTAAAATATACTATACAACTACCAAACAGCTACAACACAAATACTACATTACTATTTTAAAAACAACTTAACAATTACTGAACAATCATCAAACACCTACTAAACAGTAACCCTTAGAAACAACTCAGCAAATACCTTACAACTACTCACGACTTCCAAAAAAAACAAACAAACAACTAAGCAGCAACTGAACTACAAACAAATTCTGCCGTAAATCATTTCTTAAAGCTGTGTAGATCCCTTTAATAGTGTCTGTAGAGTCTGCACTCTGCTGCAGGAGAGTTTCTTTATCCTGGTCCTATATGTTCACCATCAGTATCCACTTTTCTCTCCTTCATAGGAAACGGCTGCTTGGTGACAGTGGAGTTCGAGGGGCGCTGGGTGATTCCAGCCTGGCATCAGTGCTGCCCCCTGTGGGCACAGAGGTCTTCAGACGTTTTACAGCTGCCTCACAGGAGGAGAACCAAAGACGCTACGAAGCCAAAGAGGAGAGAAGGAAGAGGAAGAGTGACCAGGTACCAAAAAGTTAATTAATGTGATTTATTAATGATTATGACAGTAAAGTAGTTTTATTACCAGTCAAAGTTGTGTTAAAAATAGCAGTAAACTTGTTGTTATTAATAGTATTAGTAGTGGTATTATTATTATTATTAGTAGTAGTAGTAGTAGTAGTGGTGGAGCACCAGTATAGCCTATAAGTTTAGGTTGCGCACCCTTTAAGGCAAGCTTGCAAACAGGCGGCCCAGACTTGAATTCACCATTTCTGCATAACACTCCCCACTATCGTCCTGTTTCCTGCTCTATCCACTGCCCTGTCATCTCGGATTAAAGATGTAAAGGCTTTACTGGGAAAAACAAAACAAAACAAAACAAAAAAACCCCACTTCATATAAATAAATAAATAAATAAATAAATAAATAAATAAGAGTAGTGTTAGCTTAGTAGCATTATTATTAGCACAAATTTCATAAGCAGTATTAGTATTAAGAGCAATAGCAGTAGTCATATTAGAATTAGTGATATTAGCATAACTAGTATTAGCATCAGTTATATATGAGTAGGTAATATTAGTACTATATTATATTAGTAGTAATAGTAACATTAGTATCAGTAGCTTCAGTTTTAGTTAATATTATATTTATAATATTAATTCCTTAGTTTGTATATTGCTTTTCACAGTTCGACTGTGGCTCAGTGGTAGAGTTGTCACCCCTCTATCGGAAGGTCGGGGGTTCGATTCCCAGCTCCTGCAGTCACATGTCGAGTGTCCTTGAGCAAGACACTGAACCCCACTGTTGTTCAGTGGTGTGAGAATGAGTATGAAAGTGTTAGATAATACTGATGGCCTTCAATACATTGTTCTGCCATCAGTGTGTGAATGTGGTGTGGATGGGTGAATGACACCAGCAGTGTAAAGCGCTTTGAGTGGTCAGAAAGACTAGAAAAGCGCTATATAAGTGCTGGTCCATTTTACAATTCTTAAAGACACATTACAGTTTGCAAAAACAGAAACAAAACGAAAAATTAAAAATAAAACAAAGACTTGAGTGTCAACAGTAAAGCTGTAAAACTATGGTTTTTGAGTTTGGATTTGGATGTGGTATGGTCGGGTACAATCTAAAACTCTACAGTCCTACAATTCAATAGTTTTATTTAGCAGATGCTTTTGTCCAAAGCGATGTAAATAAAACAAGAATGTTTGTCCCTTGGTAAAAATCACAGATGTGTTTGGGTATTCAATAGTGACTGTGACAGCTCTCCTGCGATTTGTTCTCTGAATTGAAGGAGGAAAGTCAGCTGAAACCAGCCAATCAGCTGAAAGCTGGGAAACTTCTCCCCTTCTACTATGGCAACCCACCTCCGGAGCTCCTCAATACCCCATTGGAGGAGCTGGATCCCTACTACCAATCACATCAGGTGACCTGTCTCTTTTTATCTGTCTATCTCTCAGTAAACTGTCTGTCTCTCAGTTACCTGTCTGTTTCTCAGTAACCTGTCTGTCTTTCTCTCTCTTAGAAAACTGTCTGTCTCTCAGTTACCTGTCTGTCTCTCAGTAACCTGTCTGTCTTTCTCTCTCTTAGTCAACTGTCTGACTCTCAGTAACCTGTTTGTCTCTCAGTACCCTGTCTCTCTCATTTACCAGCTTGTCTCTCAGTAACCTGTCTCTCTCTTAGTAACCTGTCTGTCATTCTCTCTCTTAGAAAACTGTCTGTCTCAAAGTAACCTGTCTCTCTCTCTCAGTTACTGGTCTGTCTCTCAGTAACCAATCTGTCTCTCAGTAACCTGTCTGTCTTTCTCTCTCTTAGTAAACCATCTGACTCTCAGTAACCTGTCTGTCTCTCTCTCAGTAACCTGCCTCACACTCTCAGTAACTTCTCTGTCTCTGAGTAACCTGTCTGTCTCTCAGTAACCTGCCTCACACTCTCAGTAACCTGTCTGTCATTCTCCCAGTAACCTGTCTTTCTCTCTCTCAGTAACCGGTCTGTCTCTCAGTAACCTATCTCTATCTCAGTAACCTGTCTATCTCTCTCAGTAACCAATCTGTCTCTCAGTAACCTGTCTCTCCCTCAGTAACCTCTCTCTCTCTCAGTAACCGGTCTGTCTCACAGTAACCTGTCTGTCTTTCTCTCTCCCAGTAAACTGTCTCTTTCTCAGTAACCTGCCTTACTCTCAATAACCTGTCTCTCTCAGTAACCTGTCTCTCTCAGTAACCTGCTTGTCTCTGAGTAACCTGCCTGTCTCTCTCTCTCTCTCAGTAACCTGTCTCTCCCTCAGTAACCTGTCTGTCTCTCTCTCTCTCAGTTACCTGTCTCTCCCTCAGTAACCTCTCTCTCTCTCAGTAACCCATCTGTCCCTCAGTAACCTGTCTCCCTCTCAGTTACCCGTCTGTCTCTCTCTGCAGACGTTCCTGGTTCTGGGGAAAGGAAACGTCATCCACAGATTCAATTCCAGGGCAGCCTGTTCTCTTTTCAGTCCATTAAACCTGTTGAGGACCTGGGCCATCAGAGTCCTTCTGCATTCATATCCTGATGAAGATGATGTCATGCTGATGATGATATCACATCACTGATGCATGCTTGTTTTACTCCTTAACATTCAAACTTTCTTCAGGTTTTTTATCATCCTCACACTCCTGACAAACTGTGTGTTCATGACGCTAAAAGATCCACCAGAGTGGAGCAACACTATGGAGTAAGATCACCCCCCCCACACACACACACAAACTATCCCTCTCTGCTGTGTAGCTCTCTGTAGACCTGTCTAAATGTCTGTGGTTGTGTGTCTTTGCTTCTTAAAACAGGCTGGTGTTCTTGGCCATCTACACCTTGGAGGTGATCATCAAGCTGATGTCTCGAGGACTCTGTGGGAAATTTTCTTTCTTCAGAGATCCCTGGAACTGGTTGGACGTCCTTGTCATCAGCACAATGTAAACATCCACAACACAACTCAGCAGCACCTTTAAATCAGAGTCAGGTCACAGCAGCAGCCGTCTGGTTGGTTAGAGGTGATGGAGATGGTGATGGTTATGATGATGATGATAATGATGATGATGATAAAAATGATGATGATAATGATGATAACGATATTGATGATGATGATGGTAATGATGATGATGGTAATGATGATAAAAATTATGATGATGATGACAGTAATGTTGATGATGGTGATGATGGTGATGATGGTGACGATAATGATGATGATGATAATGGTGATAAAATTGATGATGATAGTAATGATGATGATGATGATAATGATGATGACGATGATGATGATAATGGTGATAAAATTGATGATGATGATGATGATGATGATGATAGTAATGGTGATGATAATGAAGATGATGATAATGATGATGATAATGATGATAAAAATGATGACGATAGTGATGATGATGATGATGATGATGATAATGATAATGGTGATAACATTGATGATGATGATGATAGTAGTGGTGATGATAATGATGATGATGATAATGATGATGATGATAATGATGATGATGATGATGATGATAGTAATGATGATGATAATGATGATGATGATGATGATGATAATGGTGATAAAATTGATGATGATGATAGTAATGGTGATGATAATGATAATGATGATGATGATAATGATGATGATGATGATGATGATGATGATAATGATGATGAAAGTAATGATGATGATAATGATGAAGATGATGATGATTTAATTGTCTTGTTTTAGGTGTTTTTTGGAGCTTGTATACTGGAACATATTTGTTGCTCTCTCTTTTGTTTGTCGGATCTTGAAGCTCCTCCCACTTATCCCAGGTCAGATATGTTTTCATTTGTGTTATTGTGGTGTTATATACATTCTTATTATACCTGTAAGTGTGTTTTATGTCTCTTTATGTGTGTGTTTGTTGCCTCATTGTTACCTGATCACTTTAAGCGCTGCCCCTGTCTTTCAGGTATGAAGTCCACTGTCAAAGCTGTCATCCTATCAGGGAACCAAGTGGCAGGTGTCACTGTGATGATAATGTGCTTCCTCAGCATCTTTGCTCTGATTGGTCAAGAACTGTTTATGGGAAGCCTGCGGAAAAGATGTTTCATCTGGCCAGTCAACTTAACAGATATTTACTTGGCCAATGGAACCAGAGGCTTTGATTACAACGAGTACCTGCAGAACGAAAGTAAGATGAAGATGACGATTATGGTGATGATGATGAGGAAGGAGACAGGAACAATGATGTCTCTGTCTCTCTCTCTGTCTCTCTCTCTGTCTCTCACTCTCTCTGTCTCTCTCTATCATAGCAAATCAATACTTCCTTCCTGGTCAGTTGGATTCTCTGCTGTGTGGAAACAGCTCTGATGCTGGGTATGTTTACGATAACACCTCACCTGAGGAGGATGATAATGGTGATGAGGATGTTGAAAGTAATGATAATTATTCGTATTAATGATAATTATTGATTATGATGAATGTGTGCAGGATTTGTCCTGAAGGCTACACCTGCTTGACGGGATTTCAGAACCCAAACTATGGCTACACCAGTTTCGACTGGTTCGGTCCATCTCTGCTGTCTCTGATCAGACTCTTGACCCATGACTTCTGGGAAAACCTGTTTATGTTGGTGAGAGCACACACTGTACTCACCTGTCTCTGTACTCACCTGTTACACACTGTTCCACCTGTCAGTACTTTTGTTTCTCATCTGTCTATCTGTGTGCAGACATTAAGAGCCTTAGGTAGGTCTTACGTGGCCGTCTACCTTCTGGTCTTCTTCCCTGGCTGTTTCTTCCTCCTCTGCATGATCATTGCGGTGGTTGCCATGGCGATAGGGAGGCAGGAGGAAGCGATGGTTGCTGAGGCTCAAAGGAGAAATAAAGAGTACAATCAGATCCAGAGGGCGCTAACGAGCAGTGGCAAAGAAGAGGTGAGAGTATTTTTCTTTCTTTAGTCGTAAACCTGTTCACTCAGCACCTAGTTTATTTAAGTGCACCTACAGGTAAGCCACCAGGTGACTGTGAGCAGGTAAAAAACGAACAGGGACAGTGATCCCCTCAGGTCAGTCTGAGGGTTTTTTCACACTGGCACAGCTCCGTGCTGGTTCCAGTTCTGGAACCTAATTTGGAACAGGCTGGTGTGTTCAGACCAGAAAAAACTGGACCGGAACCTGAAAAGTTGGTTCATGGTTGGGACTAAAATAAGTTGGTCCCAGCTGGGAACTGTGACATCATTAGAGGGCGTGTCAAATTCTGTGTAGATAAAATGAGCAGGAAGTCAGGGTATCCCACGTTTGTTCTGCTTAAAATGGTATGAATGCAGGCTGGTTCGCCAGACAGCACCAAAGTTCTGAGAATCCAGAATGGAACCGTTTCCAGAACTGGGACCATGCCAGTCTGAAAGCCCTGTCTGACACACCTGAGCCCACACAGCTCAAGTTATGTCTGTGTTTCAAAATTACAGCAGGCGGCGCTCTCTGAGACAGAGGACGATAAACAGAAGGTCTCAAAAAAACAACACAGCAGAGTGGAGGGTAACACGCACACACACACACATACACACACACACACACACACACACACACACACACATTCTTGCTGTCCTCAGTCATTCTCAGATGTCCTTCAGAGGTTCCTCAGTTGTCCTCTTGTCTGCTTCGTCTCAGGCTCTGAGGACAGCGCCTGTTCTCCGTGCTGCCTGGCGACCGCTAACCTTTGTCTGAAGTGGAATTGTTGTGGCTGCTGGCGGTGGCTCAAACAGCATCTCTACACTTTTGTCACCAACCCTTTGTTTGACCTGGGGATCATCCTCTGCCTCATCATCAACATCATCTTCATGGCCATGGAACACTATCCTATGACTGAGATCTTTGAATACCACCTGTCAACAGCTAATTTGGTCAGTGTGAAGCTCGGAACAGCAGATTATCTTTACTCCAGAATTTATTTAACCCAGGTTATCTTTAACCCAGAATATTTAAGAAACCTCAGTGTGCAGAGACAGGGGACAGATCTCAGTGAGAACACAACCACTCTGACCTCTGATAACTGACTCTTACCTTTAAGCCCTGACCTCTGACCTTCAACCCCCTTAGGTCTTCATGTTCATCTTTCTGGTGGAGATGCTGCTTAAAGTCGTTGCCATGGATCCATATGGTTACTTCCAGGTAAGAGTGCAGCCTGTTTGATTCCAGAAATGTCTGCACACTTTGGCACAGAGTAACTCATCCTGTTGATCCAGGTGGGCTGGAACATCTTTGAGAGCATCATTGTGGCCTTCAGCATTCTGGAGTTGTTCTTTGCTGATATCTTCTTCCGCTGCTTTCGGCTGGTCAGTGTGATGTCATCTTCATCTTCAATTCATTTTTATTGAATAGTCCATCCCTTCACTTAAACTTTTAACATCCTTACCTGTCTCCTTGTCTTCTGAACCGTCTCCTCACCTGTTGCCATGACCTTTAACCTGTCTTCCTTTCTCTTGACCCTTCTTCCTGTCTCCACTCCTGTTTCCTTACCTGTTTCCATGCCTGTCTCCTGTGCAGCTGCGAGTGTTCAGGCTGGCCAGGTGGTGGCCATCCTTCAACCTGTTCTTGAAGCTGGTCTGGTCCTCATTGCGAGCTCTGAGGAACCTGACTCTGGTCCTGCTTATCGTGATCTTCTCATTCAGCGTGTTGGGCATGCAGCTGTTCCAACAGGACTACAAAGACTGTGTTTGTCGTATTGCGCAAGACTGTGAGCTTCCACGCTGGCACATGAATGACTTCTACCACAGCTTCCTCCTCGTTATTAGGGCTATGTATAAAGAGTGGATCGAGACCCTGTGGGACTGCATGGAGGTCTCAAATCCCACCATGTGTGTAACTTTCTTCATGACGCTTATGGTCATCGGGAACCTGCTGGTGAGTTTTTCCATGTGTCTCTGGTCTTACTGTAGGTTCTGAATCTGTTACTGGTCTTGTTTCAAGTTCTAAGCCTGGTTCTGGTCTTGTTGTAGGTTCTGGGTCTGTTCTTGACCCTGTTGCTGAGCTGGGTTAACAGTGCTCTGAATCTATCAGAGGAAACCCAGAAGACGAACCTAAAGCACGTAGTGATCCCGATCAGCAGAGCTTTCCGGGGTTTGCTGGGACAGAGGGAGCTGGATCGTTCAGGTTTGATCAGAAAACCACTTTCATCAACCTTGATCATTCAGATCATACGATCAACAAAGTCCTCTGATGATTCAGACCATCTGATCGACCAAATCCTCTGATCAAGGGGATCCTCTGATCAACTGGATCCTCCTGTTGATTTGTCTGTTTGCTGATTCGGTCGATGTAGTCTTCTTGTGTTGTCAGAAGTTGGGGTTGTGATTGGTTTATGGTTTTCTGTCTTCATGTCTTCAGATGAAACTGCTGAGTGTAACACTTCTCTGGTTCTGTGTCTAAACACTAGCTGCTGATGGTAAGGACGATGACAGGACAGACAGGCTGGCCTTGGATGTTGTGACTTCAGACAAGTCGTCGTCTGAGGTTCGGGCCCTCAGAGAGGAAATCAGCCAGCAGCTGGACATTGAGTCCCAGAATGCCCCTCTGGCCGAGACCGAGGAGGAACTCAAAACTCTAGAAGAAAACAAAGTAACTTTAATCTGACAAATCACACTTTAACTCCTCCTGCTGTTCCTCTGTTTTATTTCTCAGATTGTATTTACAGTCCCATGTTAGGGACCAGGATCCTGCAGGGTTTTTAAGAAATTAGTTAATTTAATGAGAAATTCTATTAAAACCAGATTTCACTTAATTATTAAATAATTTATAATGAAGCTGAGGAGGAAAGGGGTCAGAACGGATACTTGTGAAACAGTATCTTGATGTGTTTTCAGAGTGATGATGAGCAGAAGCATCTTGGGGTGCAGCCGGTTGAACACGCTGATAAAGGAAACACACCTGAGGACTGCTGTTGTGCAGGTATGAGTCTATCTGCCAGGATCTATGACATCAGGATTTATATGTGTGGTCAAAGACAGCTCTATGTGTGTGTGTGTGTGTGTGTGTGTGTGTGTGTGTGTGTGTGTGTGTGTGTGTGTGTTTGTCTCAGGATGTTACCGATGCTGCCCCCTGCTGGACTTGAATAAGTCTCAGAGCCTGGGGAGGGTTTGGTCTAACCTCAGGAGAACCTGCCTCTCCATCGTTCAGCATCAGATCTTTGAGGCCTTCATCATCCTCATCATCATTCTGAGCAGTACAGCTCTGGTAAACAACGCAAACAATATGAATATGATTATTATCCATTCACAGAGCAGCGTGATGTCAGCTCAGCTTCAGCTTGGATCAGACAGAAAATCTCTAAAGAGCACCAACAACGTCCTACTGCTACATCTGATGCTGCAAGCTGCATGCTTTGTGTCACAAAATGAAAAGGAAAAGGTGACGGACAAACAAAAAACAACTGAGCATCCTGAGATGTTGTTCCTTTGAAAAGAGTCTTTAAATCTGTAGTCAAAGAAATCTGTACCAGAGCTCACAGGGCTGGCTGCAGCTTCAGTCAGCTCAGAGATAAAGAAGAGTATTGTCTGCATAAGGTCGCACTGAGACTCATATTTAACCAACCCATCAGTCACACAGTAGTTTAGTTTATCAATCCAGTCACACCTGTCCATACAGTAACGTATAATGTGTGTGTGTGTGTGTGTGTGTTTGTGTGTGTGTGTCAATATGAACAGATATTTGAAGATATTCACCTGCCGCAGCGTCGGACCGTAATGATGGTGGTAGAAGCAGCTGACCATGTGTTCACATTCGTCTTCCTGCTGGAGATGCTCCTGAAGTGGAGCGCCTTAGGACTGAAGAAATACTTCACTGACGCCTGGTGCTGGCTTGACTTCCTCATCCTAGATGTAAGACGCTCAGTCACTCACAGGGCCACCAGCCCAAACGGATATCAGCTCACTGTGCTGGGAGCTGAGATTTTTATTTATTATCTGTATTCTTCCAATAAGGTAATAATGTCACAACTTGCTTTTCTCGAGGTGGTTGTGACATTATTTTTTCCGACTGTCTGCTCCAGGGAACATGTTTGTATCTCTTTCTTTCAGCTTTTTCCTCTATTTCAAGTTTTGAATGAGGAAACGCCAACAAAACAGCAGATGACTCACTCAGCAGCTTTTCTGGGAAAAAATGATAAATAACACGAGGCTGTTTAGTCTGCTGAGTAAAATGACGTATGGACCTGATCTATAAGACAGGCTGCTTCTGTTTCGCTTCCAATTCAAGATTTTAATGAGGAAACACAACAGACAGCTTGCTTGGCAGATTTTCTTTTTATGAATGACTGTTTTCCACACTTAATGTTTGTCACAGTAACCCCGCCCCCTGCCCCTCTCCCCCTGGCGGCGTACTCGGTACTTTGCTCTGGCCCAGCAAAGAAGTGGGGCCAGCTGAGCACCTGGAACTGGGGCTTTGTTGGAGGAAACAGAAAGAGACAGTACTAATTCAGGCATCGGCCTGGAACGAGCACAGAACAAGCACTGGTGTAAAAGGGGTATCAGAGGACAGAGGAGGTCCCTTTGAATCAAACAAGGCTTTACCTGTTCAGTCATTAGGTCTCCTGATACCAATTTCCCCCCTGGGAATCAATGAAGTCCTATCTTTTCTTCAACGTGATGTCATCAGCAGGTGTGTCTTTTCCAGGTGTCTCTGGCCTGTCTGATGGCTGACTTGCTGGGCTTCTCTGAGATGGGGGCCTTCATCTGCTCTCTGAGGGCCCTGATGCCCCTGAGGATCATAAACCGCATCCAGGGCCTGAGGGTGAGACAGCAAAATACACACACACACACACACACACACACACACACACACACACACACACACATACAAAATTTCTACCTGTCCGTCTGTATACCTGTTTGCAGGTGGTGGTTCAGACTGTGGTCCGGTCTCTGCCGTCCCTGGTCGATGCGGTCCTGGTCTTGTTGACCGTCTGGTTGGTCTTCAGTATTATGGGGGTGAACCTGTATGCTGGCAAGTTTTTCTACTGTTTCAATGAGACTGCAGAGGAGTATTTCTTATCTGAGCAGCTGAACAACAAGTCTGAGTGCTTCATGCTGATAATGGAAAACTTTACTGAAGTTCGGTGGAAGAACACCTTCTTAACCTTCGACAGCGTGGTCTCTGGTTACCTGTCGCTGTTTGTGGTGGTGAGAAACATGTCCCTCACTAACAACAGCTTATTTCTACAGCACTGACTTAACAGAACCAGTCAGACCTTTGATCTGTTGAGGGTCTGAATTCAAGTGACTTTGATAGAAGAATATCTCAGCTTTATTAAAGATAATGTTAAATATCTCAGCTTTATTGAAGATAATGTTAAATATCTCAGCTTTATTGAAGATAATGTTAAATATCTCAGCTTTACAGAAGATAATGTTAAATATCTCAGCTTTATTGAAGATAATGTTAAATATCTCAGCTTTATTAAAGATAATGTTAAATATCTCAGCTTTACAGAAGATAATGTTAAATATCTCAGCTTTACAGAAGATAATGTTAAATATCTCAGCTTTATTAAAGATAATGTTAAATATCTCAGCTTTATTAAAGATAATGTTAAATATCTCAGCTTTACAGAAGATCATGTTAAATATCTCAGCTTTATTGAAGATAATGTTAAATATCTCAGCTTTATTGAAGATAATGTTAAATATCTCAGCTTTATTGAAGATAATGTTAAATATCTCAGCTTTATTGAAGATAATGTTAAATATCTCAGCTTTATTGAAGATCATGTTAAATATCTCAGCTTTATTGAAGATAATGTTAAATATCTCAGCTTTACAGAAGATAATGTTAAATATCTCAGCTTTATTAAAGATAATGTTAAATATCTCAGCTTTACTGAAGATAATGTTAAATATCTCAGCTTTATTAAAGATAATGTTAAATATCTCAGCTTTACAGAAGATAATGTTAAATATCTCAGCTTTATTAAAGATAATGTTAAATATCTCAGCTTTATTGAAGATAATGTTAAATATCTCAGCTTTATTAAAGATAATGTTAAATATCTCAGCTTTACAGAAGATAATGTTAAATATCTCAGCTTTATTAAAGATAATGTTAAATATCTCAGCTTTACAGAAGATAATGTTAAATATCTCAGCTTTATTAAAGATAATGTTAAATATCTCAGCTTTACAGAAGATAATGTTAAATATCTCAGCTTTATTAAAGATAATGTTAAATATCTCAGCTTTATTGAAGATAATGTTAAATATCTCAGCTTTATTAAAGATAATGTTAAATATCTCAGCTTTACAGAAGATCATGTTAAATATCTCAGCTTTATTAAAGATCATGTTAAATATCTCAGCTTTATTGAAGATAATGTTAAATATCTCAGCTTTATTGAAGATAATGTTAAATATCTCAGCTTTATTGAAGATAATGTTAAATATCTCAGCTTTATTGAAGATAATGTTAAATATCTCAGCTTTATTAAAGATAATGTTAAATATCTCAGCTTTACAGAAGATAATGTTAAATATCTCAGCTTTATTAAAGATAATGTTAAATATCTCAGCTTTACAGAAGATCATGTTAAATATCTCAGCTTTACAGAAGATAATGTTAAATATCTCAGCTTTATTGAAGATAATGTTAAATATCTCAGCTTTATTGAAGATAATGTTAAATATCTCAGCATTATTAAAGATAATGTTAAATATCTCAGCTTTATTAAAGATAATGTTAAATATCTCAGCTTTATTGAAGATAATGTTAAATATCTCAGCTTTATTGAAGATAATGTTAAATATCTCAGCTTTATTGAAGATCATGTTAAATATCTCAGCTTTATTGAAGATAATGTTAAATATCTCAGCTTTATTGAAGATCATGTTAAATATCTCAGCTTTATTAAAGATAATGTTAAATATCTCAGCTTTATTAAAGATAATGTTAAATATCTCAGCTTTATTGAAGATCATGTTAAATATCTCAGCTTTATTGAAGATAATGTTTAATATCTCAGCTTTATTGAAGATCATGTTAAATATCTCAGCTTTATTAAAGATAATGTTAAATATCTCAGCTTTATTGAAGATAATGTTAAATATCTCAGCTTTACAGAAGATAATGTTAAATATCTCAGCTTTATTAAAGATAATGTTAAATATCTCAGCTTTATTAAAGATAATGTTAAATATCTCAGCTTTATTAAAGATAATGTTAAATATCTCAGCTTTATTAAAGATAATGTTAAATATCTCAGCTTTACAGAAGATAATGTTAAATATCTCAGCTTTATTAAAGATAATGTTAAATATCTCAGCTTTATTGAAGATCATGTTAAATATCTCAGCTTTATTGAAGATAATGTTAAATATCTCAGCTTTATTGAAGATCATGTTAAATATCTCAGCTTTATTAAAGATAATGTTAAATATCTCAGCTTTATTGAAGATAATGTTAAATATCTCAGCTTTACAGAAGATAATGTTAAATATCTCA
Organism: Labroides dimidiatus; assembly: GCA_030710495.1. Lineage (NCBI taxonomy): Eukaryota > Metazoa > Chordata > Actinopteri > Labriformes > Labridae > Labroides > Labroides dimidiatus. Next base: position 33,759,204 of record CM061147.1, read on the forward strand.
GCTTTATTAAAGATAATGTTAAATATCTCAGCTTTATTAAAGATAATGTTAAATATCTCAGCTTTATTAAAGATAATGTTAAATATCTCAGCTTTATTAAAGATAATGTTAAATATCTCAGCTTTACAGAAGATAATGTTAAATATCTCAGCTTTATTAAAGATAATGTTAAATATCTCAGCTTTATTGAAGATCATGTTAAATATCTCAGCTTTATTGAAGATAATGTTAAATATCTCAGCTTTATTAAAGATAATGTTAAATATCTCAGCTTTATTGAAGATCATGTTAAATATCTCAGCTTTATTAAAGATAATGTTAAATATCTCAGCTTTATTAAAGATAATGTTAAATATCTCAGCTTTATTAAAGATAATGTTAAATATCTCAGCTTTATTGAAGATCATGTTAAATATCTCAGCTTTATTAAAGATAATGTTAAATATCTCAGCTTTATTAAAGATAATGTTAAATATCTCAGCTTTATTGAAGATCATGTTAAATATCTCAGCTTTATTGAAGATCATGTTAAATATCTCAGCTTTATTGAAGATCATGTTAAATATCTCAGCTTTATGTTGAACTTCTTGAGTCACTGTGGTCACCTTGAGGTTCTGTTGTCCTCCTGACAGGCGGCGTCGACTGATTTGTATGACCTCATGTACAGCATTTCGGATGCCAGACAGGTCAGATCATTTATCTTATATCTAAGCTGTACTGTACTGGTATTTAAACTGGTTGTAGTTAAAGTACTGGTTTTTGATTTCAAAAATAAACTGCTAGTACTGGTCGGAGTATCAAATGATTCTGGAAATGTGTGAGGCTAGTTCCAGGACTTGAAGTCCTGATTCTGCTGGAAACAGCTTTTGGATCTGTTTCTGGAATAACTCCAGTATTAGAACACAGACCAGTAACTGCACCAGTATGTAAACAAGCCTCCATCAGAAAACTATTACTGGTCTGGGTACTGTTCTATTTCAAGAACTGGTGATACTGTGTGTGTGTGTGTGTGTGTGTGTGTGTGTGTGTGTGTGTGTGTGTGTGTGTGTGTGTGTAGATAGAAGAACAGCCGGTCTATGAAAGCAACATGTATGGAATGCTTTACATCATCTTCTTCAAAATCGCCGTCTTCTTCACCGCCATCTTCTTCATCGGATTTATCATCTGCCCCCTGAAGAGAGACTGGATAAGTACAGACAGACAGAAAGACAGACAGACAGACAGACAGACAGACAGACAGACAGACAGAAAGAAACAGACAGACAGAAACAGACAGACAGACAGACAGACAGACATTGAGACAGACAGAAACAGACAGACAGACAGAAACAGACAGAAACAGACAGACAGAAAGAAACAGACAGACAGACAGACAGACAGACAGACAGAAACAGACAGACAGAAAGAAACAGACAGAGAAACAGACAGACAGACAGACAGACAGACAGAAACAGACAGACAGACAGACAGACAGAAACAGACAGACAGACAGACAGAAAGAAAGAAACAGACAGAGAAACAGACAGACAGACAGACAGACAGACAGACAGACAGAAACAGACAGACAGACAGACAGAAAGAAAGAAACAGACAGAGAAACAGACAGACAGACAGACAGACAGACAGAAACAGAAAGACAGACAGACAGACAGACAGACAGACGGACAGACAGACAGACAGACCAACAGACAGACAGACAGACAGACAGACAGACAGACAGACAGATTGGAGGACAGACAGATTGGAGGACAGACAGAGAGATAGACAGACAGACAGACAGGCAGACAGATTGGAGGACAGACAGACAGACAGACCAACAGACAGACAGGAGGACAGACAGAGCGATAGACAGACAGAAAGATACTAAGAGAGACAGATGGACAGAACGACAGGCAGACAGACAGACAGACAGACAGACTGACAGATGGAGAGACAGACAGACAGACAGACAGACTAACAAACAGACAGACTGACAGATGGACAGACAGACAGACGGACAGACAGGAAGACAGACAGACAGACAGACAGACAGACAGACAGACAGGCTTTACTTCAGTGTCTTCTTGTCTTCACTCTGAAGGGAAACATTTGTTCGTGACGGAGAACCAGCTGATCTACATCAAGGCTCTGAAAACTCGTCTCTGCAGGAAACCCCAGTATCCAGTTCCTCAGGTGAGTCCTCGGATACCTGTTAGGGGTTAACCTGTGACCTCAGAGAACTGACTTCAAACTTACCTAACCCCTGGGCTGTTTTCACACCCACAACACTTTGTTCTAATCCAAATGAAAAGCAATGATCAGAAGTTGTTTAATCCCTCTCTCCTCAGAACGCGTGCCGGGTTTGGCTCTATAAGCTGGTGACCAGTCGGTGGTTTGAGGTGTTCATGGTGGTGGTGATCGTCCTGAACACGGTGGCCCTGATGGCAGACAATTTGTCTGCAAGTGACCACATGTTACACATCCTGTACTGGTTCCACTTCACCTTCCTCATCATCTTCCTCGTTGAGTTCATCCTGAAGATCATCGCATTAGGTCGATATTACTTCACCTCTAATTGGAACATCGTGGACTTTGTGGTGCTGCTCATGTTAATTCTTGGTGGGTGAACTTTTGATGGTGTGATCATTTTTTTTCCAGTGATGTCATCATGTCATAAGATGATGTCCTCATCAGCCAATCAGCTCCATGGTTAGATCAGACCTATAGATACTGTTCTGTTTTTGTCATGGCCTTGTCATGCCTGTGAAAGGATGTGTAATAAGAAGCATGTTTCTTTGTCTCTCTCCTTCAGGTTTGTTCCTCTCTGAACTCCTTGAGAAGTATTTCCTGGCACCTTCCCTTTTCCACATCTGTCGATTGCCTCGTATTTTTAAAGTGCTCAATTTGATCCCCCGAACCAGAGGGAACAGGAAACTGCTCTGGGCCTCTTTGATGTCACTTCCTGCCGTCTTCAACATCACCCTCCTGTTCTTCGTCCTCATGTTCAGCTTCTCTGTCTTTGGCATGTTTAACTTTGCCCACGTGAAGAGAGGGGCGGCCATAGACGACTTGTATAACTTTGAGACGTTTTGGAGCAGCATGATCTGTTTGTTGATGGCCTCGCCCTCCTCTTCTTGGTACGGTCTGCTTTTGCCCATGATGCAGAACCCCCCCGACTGTGACCCTTTCATGGAGCACCCAGGACTGACAGGCCAAGGTGACTGTGGCAATCCAGTGGTGGGTGTTGCCTTCTTTACCATCTTTGTCACCCTGTCCTCCTTGCTGCTGATTTACCTGTACATGGCCGTCATCCTGGAAGCCTTCCATTTAGAGAGCTCTGGGCAGCTGAGCGACCGGGACCTCGCCATGTTTTACAAAACCTGGAGGAAGTTTGACCCTGACGCCTCACGAAGCATACAGTACAGGTGAGTCAAAGAGAGGAGTTATTAGAGGTGAGTCAGTAGAGGTGAGTCAGTAGAGGTGAGTTATTAGAGGTGAGTCAGTAGAGGTGAGTTAGTAGAGGTGAGTCAGTAGAGGTGAGTTATTAGAGGTGAGTCAGTAGAGGTGAGTTATTAGAGGTGAGTCAGTAGAGGTTAGTTATTAGAGGTGAGTCAGTAGAGGTGAGTTATTAGAGGTGAGTGAGTAGATGTGAGTTAGTAGAGTTGAGTTCTTAGAGGTGAGTCAGTAGAGGTGAGTCAGTAGATGTGAGTCAGTAGAGGTGAGTCAGTAGAGGTGAGTCAGTAGAGGTGAGTTATTAGAGGTGAGTGAGTAGATGTGAGTTAGAAGAGTTGAGTTCTTAGAGGTGAGTCAGTAGAGGTGAGTCAGTAGAGGTGAGTTATTAGAGGTGAGTGAGTAGATGTGAGTTAGTAGAGTTGAGTTCTTAGAGGTGAGTCAGTAGAGGTGAGTCAGTAGAGGTGAGTCAGTAGATGTGAGTCAGTAGAGGTGAGTCAGTAGAGGTGAGTCAGTAGAGGTGAGTCAGTAGAGGTGAGTTAGTAGAGTTGACTTCTTAGAGGTGAGTTAGTAGAGGTGAGTTAGTAGAGGTGAGTTATTAGAGGTGAGTGAGTAGATGTGAGTTAGTAGAGTTGAGTTCTTAGAGGTGAGTCAGTAGAGGTGAGTCAGTAGAGGTGAGTCAGTAGAGGTGAGTTAGTAGAGTTGAGTTCTTAGAGGTGAGTTAGTAGAGGTGAGTCAGTGGAGGTGAGTTATTAGAGGTGAGTCAGTAGAGGTGAGTTAGTAGATGTGAGTCAGTAGAGGTGAGTTATTAGAGGTGAGTGAGTAGATGTGAGTTAGTAGAGGTGAGTCAGTGGAGGTGAGTTATTAGAGGTGAGTCAGTAGAGGTGAGTTAGTAGATGTGAGTCAGTAGAGGTGAGTTATTAGAGGTGAGTGAGTAGATGTGAGTCAGTAGAGGTGAGTCAGTAGATGTGAGTCAGTAGAGGTGAGTCAGTAGATGTGAGTTAGTAGAGTTGAGTTCTTAGAGGTGAGTCAGTATACGTGAGTCAGTAGACGTGAGTCAGTAGAGGTGAGTCAGTAGATGTGAGTTAGTAGAGTTGAGTTCTTAGAGGTGAGTCAGTAGACGTGAGTTAGTAGACGTGAGTTAGTAGAGGTGAGTCAGTAGAGGTGAGTTAGTAGACGTGAGTCAGTAGAGGTGAGTTAGTAGAGTTGAATCCTGGTTTTGACTTTCAAGCTGAGTCTAAACATCTTACTTTAATACATGAATGAAATGAAAGGACCTCAGTTTGGACTCTGGTGGTCTGTACTGAACCCTAACTAACTCTGGTAGATCCTAACACTCTTTGGTAGTTTCTTATTGACACTTGTGGATGCTAATGGACTCAACACTACTTCTATGTATTCTCCATTGGACTTCTATGGACACTGACAGAGCTTCTTCTGTCCTCTTACCCTCCTGTGTCTCAGTGAGCTGTCAGATTTTTGCAATGCTCTAAAGGACCCTCTGAGGATCCCCAAACCAAACTCCATCAGACTGATCCACATGGATCTGCCTCTTCTGCCCGGAGACAAGATCCACTGTGAAGACGTTCTGCTGGCTCTGTCCTCACAGGTACATAATAAGAACTCAACAACAACAACAACAACAACAATAATAATAATAATGACAATAATAATAATAATAATAATAATAATAATAATAATAATAATAATAATAATAATAATAATAATGACAATAATTACCTGTGCAGGTCTTTGGTGAGTCAGAAGACGTGGACTTACTCAAAACCAGACTGGAGAATAAGTTCACATCCAGCTCACCTAAGGTTCAGTATTCCTTTCTTCTATTCTATAGTACTGTACGGTGGAGGATAAGGGCCACGTTTAAAAAAAAAAAAAAAAAAAAAGAAGCAAATTTTTAGAATAATCTCTTAACTCTAGGAGAGTCATCTGGTTCTTTTAGTCTGTATCTCCTCTGTCTGAAGAGCAGCATCTGCCTGTACAAGATTGAGGAACATGGAGCATCTTATGGGATTTAACTTGGCCCTTATCCTCCATCAGCGTGTTGTGCCCTTGTCCAGGGGTTCTCAAACTTAGATGTTTGTCCATCGACTCTCTTCACTGTAACATTTCACCCTTGGTTCTGTGCACAGCGTGCTCTGTATGTGTCAGTGCTGCACACACAGCGTCCCTCACAGTAGAGTCACAAACAGTTTAAGGCCATATCCACACGAAGCTGGGTACCTAAGAAACTGCATGTATCTTTATACCTTTAGGCCTGTCATCCACATGAAACAGTTTTATGTAACAAAAAAACAAACATTTCTGAAAACTTGGGCTTCACGTTTAGAATCATATTTTTCTGAGCACTTCTATCTCCTTCCAATATGGCTGGAGGAGAGACATTCAGATTAATTTATTAGAATAACAGAATTATTTACTTAAAGTCAAAATAATCTTAAATTAATACTCAATTCTTCCATTAGAAAGAGCAACTGAGAAAAGAGACCATTTCCTTAGTTTCTCAGACAGTTGATGTCACAGCTGATGTAATTCTAACAGTGAAAAAGTTACAGTGCTGAAGCAATTTTGGAAAAAAAAAAAAGAGTGAAAAAGCTTTATAAAAGTCGCCTTACATTAAATTTTCAGTAAAATTGATACAAGAAAAAATTACTGACAGTATTTCAAATCAATCAGGTCTTTGTGTGTTTGAGAGTGTATTTATCTGAGAGCATGTAGCTGGTAGTGGTGGACTTAAGGGGGGTTGAAAGTTTTTTTTTTTTGTCTAAAAAAGGGGGCGCAGCAAAATTATCCATCCACCATCCATCATCCATCCACCATCCATCCTCCATCCATCCGTCATCCATCCACCATCCATCCATCCATCATCCATCCATCATCCACCCATCATCCATCCACCATCCTAACACCATTATCCACCCATCATCCATCCATCATCCATCCATCATCCATCCATCATCCATCCACATCCATCCATCCATCCATCCATCATCCATCCATCATCCATCCATCATCCATCCACCATCCTAACACCATTATCCATCCATCATCCATCCATCATCCATCCACCATCCATCCATCATCCATCCACCATCCATCCTCCATCCATCCACCATCCATCCACCAACCTTCATCTATCCATCGTCCATCCATCGTCCATCCATCATCCATCCATCATCCATCCACCATCCATCCATCCATCATCCATCCACCATCCATCCACTAACCTTCATCTATCCATCATCCATCCATCATCCATCCACCATCCATCCATCCATCCATCATCCATCCATCCACCAACCTTCATCCATCCAGCATCCATCCATCATCCATCCCCCATCCATCCACCATCCATCCATCCATCCATCATCCATCCACCATCCATCCACTAACCTTCATCTATCCATCGTCCATCCATCATCCATCCACCATCCATCAATATTTTAGGTCTGTTCTGAAAAGTCTGACTCACAGGTCAAAGGTTACCATATCAGAGTTTTGGGGGCGTGTTTATATACAGGCTTTGATCGTGCTACCAAACCTGACAGGTGATCATTTCCACCTACAGGTGTCCTGTGAGCCAATCAGCAGCACTCTGCAGAGGAAACACGAAGAGGTGGCAGCGACCGTGATCCAGAGAGCATTTAGGAAATGCCACCAGCCGCATGGAGAGGGGGTGGAGGGGGCGGGACAGTCTGTGGGTGGGACCTATGGTGGTTCGGGTGTTTAAGACTCCCAACCTCCACAGTCCAGCTGACGTCCTGCCAGAACAAAGCCTGAGGATGTCATGTGACCAGTTTGACAGCTGACCATCTGTGTAACACAGGGACACACCTGTGGTCTTCATCTCATGACTAACCCCATTAATGCCTTCAGATCTCATGTAACGGACTATAACCACATAAATATAACCTTCATTACAATCGTACCATGACGATCACAGCAGTAACACTGCACCAACTCCTGTAGGAGGGGGTTCTAAGTGTGTCTGAGAATATTTGGGGTTTACCACTGACGTAGAAAACTCATCTGTAAAGAGAACAAACACTTCATGACTTAGAGAAGACTCCACCCACTGCTACTGTCCAGGGAATGAACGATGGCGAGACACCTGAGTGAAGGAAGAGCAAGTTAACCAATGGATGAGGAGGAGGAGTGTTTATGCCTTCTTAAGAAAGAGCAGCCCAGACATTAGACAACTGTCAGACAGCAGAAAGGGCCACAGAGTCCATAAGAGTCCAGTCTACAACAGTCTGAGTCTATAACAGCCAATAACAGTCTATAACCATCTCAGTCTATAACCGTTTTAGACTACAACAGTCTGAGTCTATAACAGCCAATAACAGTCTATAACCATCTCAGTCTATAACCATCTCAGTCTATAACCGTTTTAGACTACAACAGTCTGAATCTATAACCGTCTCAGTTTAGAGGTCTCTAATCTCAGTGGGACTAACCTGGTTAAATAAATAAAAAATAAATAATTAACAGTCCATAACAGCCGAGTCTATAACTGTCACAGTCTATAACCATCTAACAGTCGAGTCTATAACTGTTTTAGTCTAGAACAGTCTGAGTCTGTGACGTCTTAGTCTATAACTACCTTTAACGTTTTCTATAAAGTTTTATACTTTTATACTCTATGATGAATTATTTTTTTGAAAACTTTTTTAAAAAAATGTAAAAACTAACAAACTCAATAAACAAAGATCAGTACGCCTCACGAGTCACATTATTTAACCATCTGACTTCACAGCAGAAGACAGTGTTTGGAGTTCACAGACGGTCTCTAGTCTCAGGTCATCAGGTTGTTTCTCTGGTTATCAGGCCTCCAGCTCAGGTCTGGATGTCTTTAGCCCCCAGTCCAAGATCTACAGCCTCAGGCCATCAGCTCACTAGTCTCAGATCATAAAGATAATGGTCTCAGATATATAATCTCAGGTTCCTGGTCTTTGGTATCTGGTCTCAGGTATATAGTCTTTGGTTCCTGGTCTTTGGTATCTGGTCTCAGGTATATAGTCTTTGGTTCCTGGTCTTTGGTATCTGGTCTCAGGTATATAGTCTTTGGTTCCTGGTCTTTGGTATCTGGTCTCAGGTATATAGTCTTTGGTTCCTGGTCTTTGGTATCTGGTCTCAGGTATATAGTCTTTGGTTCCTGGTCTTTGGTATCTGGTCTCAGGTATATAGTCTTTGGTTCCTGGTCTTTGGTATCTGGTCTCAGGTATATAGTCTTTGGTTCCTGGTCTTTGGTATCTGGTCTCAGGTATATAGTCTTTGGTTCCTGGTCTTTGGTATCTGGTCTCAGGTATATAGTCTTTGGTTCCTGGTCTTTGGTATCTGGTCTCAGGTATATAGTCTTTGGTTCCTGTTCTTTGGTATCTGGTCTCAGGTATATAGTCTTTGGTTCCTGGTCTTTGGTATCTGGTCTCAGGTATATAGTCTTTGGTTCCTGGTCTTTGGTATCTGGTCTCAGGTATATAGTCTTTGGTTCCTGGTCTTTGGTATCTGGTCCCGGGTGTGTCACAGTGGATCTCTGTCTCTACCCTGCTGTAAACAGCTGTTTGGTCTTTGATCAGCTGAAAAACGGTCTTCTTCCTTAAACCAGGACAAACTTTAAACATCTGCTCATGTGAGAAAGAAACAAACAGGAAGTTTAAACTAAAAACTTTTATTCCGGTCGAGTTTCAGTCACGTTTAAAAAAAGAAATTAAAGCAGGAAGTACAAATAATTGCAGTCACATGGTTCACACATTCAACCGTTCACTGAGTACATTCACTGAAATTTACTGGTTTTAAAACTCTGAAGCTCTTTGACATAAAGTAAAGTTGGATAAAGACTTTGGTTCTGCTCGAGTATGAATAAAAAAAGTTCATTTACGGCCCACTCATGGTTTCGGATCATTACAAAATATCAAATATCTGATAAAAAAATAAAAGTCTGATTGGTTTCAGCATCATCCTGGAAATGAGGTTTTATTAAAACTTAAGCGATTCACGACATTCAAACATCAAAGTGTGGATTTAAAAATCTTTTTTTCTGCCATTTTTTTCAATGTGTTTAAAATTCTTTTAAAGCTTCATATTTGATCTTTTCGTAAATATTTTCTCCTTTTTATCCCCCAAACATTTCATCTGCTTACTACAGGTGACCCCAGAACAGACAGGTGGTGTGACCTTTGACCCCCGAAACAGACAGGTGGTGTGACCTTTGACCCCAGAACAGACAGGTGTTGTGACCTTTGACTCCAGAACAGACAGGTGTTGTGACCTTTGACCCTAGAACACACAGGTGCTGTAGACGGTGGTCTTGTGGCTGATCACCTGCAGCAGCGTCTTCACATCAGCCTCGAGCTCCACCAGCTGATCTGCCTTGGCCTCCAGAGAGCGCTGGTTCTCCTCATAAGACTTCTCCAGGTCTGAGGAAAGAAGCCGAGGGACCATCATGAAACAACAAACAACAACAACAAACAAAAGAAAAAAAACACACAGCACTTTGAGTCCTGTGTGAGCTTCAGTTTCTTCTACTTCTGCTGGTCACTGCTCTCATTTCACAGAAACACTAAACTTCAAATCACCTGAACAGAATTTTGTCTCTGATAACTTCTGATCATTTCTGGTCCCTGGTAGGTACCTCTCTCTGATTGGCTATTGTCATCCTCAGTGAAAATGAGTGGCGATCTCTGCCGATGTTTGGGGGGCTGGATTAGAGTAAAATCGGCCTGAGAGTCCCGCAGTGTGAGCGAGGCTTTAGTGACAGCACATCAGCTGGCACACAGGAAATGATGTCAGTGTGATGTCAGTGTGAGGTCACCTTTGAGAAGCTGCAGTTTGTCACTGGCTTTGAGGAGCAGCTCTTTAGCTTCCTGCTGCAGTGACTCCGCCCTCTTCTTTGCCTCAGCCACGCCCCCTGCTTTCTGTCCAATCAGCTCCTCCACTGTAGTGTAAGTTTCCTTTAGGTCAGAGTTCAGGTCCTTCACACACACACACACACACACACACATTAACGTTATCTTGCAGAAACACACTGAACAGAGCAGAGAGCCTCACTGATGTGAAAACAGATCTGTAATCCCGATAACGTTTCTTGAGGAGCGTTGCCGTTGACGACGGTCAGCATCAACAGGACGCTGTGCTCACTGAACAATGTTTCACATGAAAAGATTCAACAGGTTTCAGGGACTGAAAGTAGACCTCAGTGATCCCAGCACTGAGCCAGCGGTCAACTCACTTTCTTCACTTCTTCTGCCATCTTCTCAATTCTTGCAGCATCCTGATTGGTCCGTTCAGTGCTCAGAGAGACGTTCAGAGATTTGTCTCTCAGCAGCGTCACGTCTTGCTCCAGCATCTGCAGCCTCTGGGTGGCGTTATTCAGCTTCAGCTCTGCATCTGCCGTCTCTGACTCCACCTGAATGCAGCACAGGAAAAGAAAAGGTCATCATGTGGACAACGGGAAGTGGAATAAAGAACGACAAAAGAACAGTCAGTGAAGTAAACACCGTGTCAGTGAAGTAAACATGGTGTCAGTGAAGTAAACACGGTGTCAGTGAAGTAAACATGGTGTCAGTGAAGTAAACATGATGTCAGTGAAGTAAACATGGCGTCAGTGAAGTAAACATGGTGTCAGTGAAGTAAACAGTGAAGTAAACACGGTGTCAGTGAAGTAAACATGGTGTCAGTGAAGTAAACATGGCGTCAGTGAAGTAAACATGGTGTCAGTGAAGTAAACATGGTGTCAGTGAAGTAAACACAGTGTCAGTGAAGTAAACATGGTGTCAGTGAAGTAAACACAGTGTCAGTGAAGTAAACATGGTGTCAGTGAAGTAAACACAGTGTCAGTGAAGTAAACATGGTGTCAGTGAAGTAAACATGATGTCAGTGAAGTAAACATGGCGTCAGTGAAGTAAACATGGTGTCAGTGAAGTAAACATGGTGTCAGTGAAGTAAACATGATGTCAGTGAAGTAAACAGTGAAGTAAACACAGTGTCAGTGAAGTAAACACAGTGTCAGTGAAGTAAACATGATGTCAGTGAAGTAAACAGTGAAGTAAACATGGTGTCAGTGAAGTAAACAGTGAAGTGAACTCCTGTGCTCTTTGAACGGCGCTCTTCACTGACCGAGGACAGCAGTTTGTTGGTGTTGAGGATGTCGGCTGCGGCCTGCTGGATGGCGTTGTTGGCTGCAGTCTGAGCTCTCTTTGCTTCCTCCAGAGCTTTTTGTACCGTCTCTGCCGAGTCCTTCACGTCTGTCGCCTCCTCGCTTCAAACAAACAGGAAGTGGAGATGATCAGACTCTTTGAGATCATCAGGTCTGATGATACAGACTCTGGTCCTTCAGGGGGTCTTTTCCCCATCAACTCTGTGGGGACAGGTAGGACTCACCTGGCTCGGCGGGCCTGCTCCAGCAGGGTCTCAGCTCTCTGGATGTCGTCAGCGCTCTGCTGCAGGATGGTCTCCACGTGTCCCAGTTCCCCCACCTTCTGCCTGATCTCATTGGTCAGGTTCTGCATCTGAGCCGGTGTGGTTGGCATCTGCATGGCCAGGACCTCGTTAGCAACCAGCTCTACGCTCTCCAGGTCTGCAGCGTCCTCTGAAACACAGACACAGGGTTCAGTGCTCACCTGAGGGGACATGTTTATCATCATCAGAATCATCGTTAGAACAGCTCCTCAGACAGGTGAGCTTCAAACACCGGAGAGCGTTTCAGATTCTTAGAGCCAGGCCCAGTTTGTGACCGAGCTGAAGGCTTCTTCTGGTTCCTCTGCTGAACCTTCTGGAAACAACAGAGCGCTGTATGCACACCTGAACAGGTGCCTTCTGAACACAGTTAGCATCAATGATGTTTTAATATTTACGTACCTGAGGAGGTGAGACCTCAGAGGAAGTGGATTGGATATGAGGTCTGTGGAACAGGAAGTAGGAAGGACTTACGTGTGAGGAAGTCTCGGATCTGTTTGATGAGGCCTCTCAGCTCCTCGTTGCTCCGGTCCAGCTTCTCTTTGGTCCTGTTGGTCTTCAGCAGGACATCCTGAGCGCTAAGCTTCGCCTCATCTGCTCGCAGTTTGGTCTCTGACACCTGAAAGAAAACCCAGGTGAGAGGATCCCCTCCAGTCCACCTGAACCACTTCCAGCTCAAAACCAGGACCTGTAAGACTCACCATCTTAGAGAGTTTCTCAACTTCCTCCATGGCTCCCAAGATCCTCTGTTCAGAGTCTCTGGCCTTCATCCAGACTCTGCTGGCCGCCGTCACCACACCGTCACAGTCCTCACCTCCACACCTGGTCTGACCCTCTGAGTCCACACAGCCCAGACCTCCACAAGGAGAGGACCCACATGATTCCTGACCTGATGATGGACTACCACAGGTCTGTAGAGTCCATCAGAAGGACACAGAGAGAGACAGAGTGAGGGCTGAGGCAGGTGATCATAAAGACAGGTGCTTCTAAAGCCGTCTGCTGGTCCCCTTTCTCACAAACATGAAGAAGACATGAACATGTCTACAGCAGAACCCCTAAACTGGGAAAAACCAGTTTAACCAGAGCTATAACCAGCTAACCCAATTATCAACCAGTTAACCAGACCTTGTGGCTGATCTCTGATAGGTCCAGAGTCTGCAGCTGTCCTGCCAGGTCATCCAGTCTCTGAGCATGCTCAGTGTGTCTTCTCAGAAACTCCTCCTTGGTCTGGTTCAGTTTGTCCTCTGTGACTTGCCGTAGAGCCTCGGAGGATTCTACGGCGCTGTCGCGGTCGATGGTAGAAGAGTTGGCGCGAGCTTCAGCCGTCTGGGACTGCAGGAAGTACTTGGTGACGCTGTCGGTGGCCCCTGTCAGCAGACAAAAAGAACCAATGAGGTGAGAGCTGGTTGATGGAGTCTTGGAGTGGCTGATGATGTCAGCAGGTGAACACAGATTACAGGTAAACTCACCTCTGATGTCAGAGTTCTTGATAAACTCCACCTGATCCAGCAGCTCCCGGACCGTCCGCTCCAGCTTCTGAGCATCCTCCATCACAGAGTCCAGTTTAGTCTCTGCAGCCAAGTCCGAGTCCTCCACCGAGACCAAAGTCTGCTCTGTGCGGTTCAACATCTGGCTCAAGGCCCCCATAAGGTCACTGAGGAACACACAGATTTCACATTTACCTGACCCGGTCTGTAACAGGTGTGGACTCTCCTGGTCTGTAATGGGTGTGGACTTACCTGGTCTGCTGCAGCAGCTCCTGGATCTCGCTCAGAGGTTGTGAGGCTGGGTTCTGGTCCAGGAGGGTCCGGATGTCGTTGATGCTCTGCTCCATGCTGTCGATGGACTTCCTGTACGGTCCACTGACTCCGCTGGCTTTGACGGCGTTGATCTTGTTAACAAGCCGATGTGTCTGATTGGTCAGCTGACCGATCACATGGTCCCACTCTGCGAAGCACTGGTGGCAGCGGCGGCAGTCAGGGAAGGTTCCGGAGAATCCACGAGCACAGACATCACAGCGAGGACCGGAGACGCCGTCAACACAGACGCAGTGACCGCTTTCTTTATGACACTGAGGTTGGGACACGCCCCTAGGATCACAGTCACAGGCTACACACACACACACACACACACACACAGTGAGAGATCTGTTTGTGTCTCAGACTTTGTTTTTACAGTTTAAAGAAGAACCAGACCTCTAATATAAACCAGATGTTTAACAAACACACACACACACACACACACACACACACACACACACACACACACACACACACACACAATCTCTCTCTCTGCAGATGTTTTACAGGAAGTTTGTCTCCAGCTCATCCTGTTTGAAAGATGACTTGAAGCTTTCAGGCTGTGTGTGTGTGTGTGTGTGTGTGTGTGTGTGTGTGTGTGTGTGTGTGTGTGTGTGTGTGTGTGTGTATACATCTCAGTCTTAGCTTGGGTAAGGGTTAAGTCCATATCCTTAGTCCCCCCCCCCCCCCCGAGTCCTCCTCACTCAGTCTGCCCCTCCAAAGTCCTCCTCAGCCCCCCCCAACCCAATCCTCCTCAGTCTGCCCCCCCTGAGTCCTCCTCCTTAACAGGCCCTCTTTGTTCCTGTTTGTGGGTTTTGAGCTCTGATCTCTCGTCTCGTCTGCACTCACTCAGGGTCACATCTGGTTCTAATAAAACGCGTACTGCAGAGGATTGTGGGTGTAATTTTCCCACGATGCAGCAGGCTCAAGTGTAGCTTTATCTGAGCCAGTGGAGGAAATACATTTTTCCAATAGACATTGAACCCACCATGGCACTGGACCTCTGGGTCTCCCCAGAACAGCTCCCGACACTCGCTGCAGGTTCTTCCTCCAAAACCGGACTTACAGGAGCACTGGCCGCTGATCTGAGGACAGAGAGAGAGAAACATGAACAAAATAAAAATGAAGGAAGAAGACGAGTAAAGAAACAGCTGAATATAAACTCAAACTTTAACCACAAGAATTAAGAATAAACGATTTAAAAACCACCTGATTGTGTTTTAAGGAACATTTCTGAAACAACGTCCAGGTTTTATTTTGAAACAGCAGATCATTGATAGGAAACATGATTCGGGTGCTTTTATTTTGAAGTCTCTCACCTCGTTGCAGGATGTCCCGTATGAGTGTTTGGGGTCACAGTCGCAGCTCTGACAGCCGGAGCCGCTGGCCATGTTCCAGGTGTCAGGTGCGCAGGTGTCGCAGTGTTGTCCAACAACGTTTGGGAGGCAGTGACACTGACCGCTGCGCCCCTCGCAGTGACAGTCATCAGGCGCCAGACAGCGGGTGGGGTCCGTGCCAAGCTGGTTACAGACACACTCTGAGGACAGCATGGGCTGTCAGGATCAATCATGTACGCTCATCTTATCGGGTATAAGCATGGTACCATGGTACCTGTTGTACTTACTCCTACAGTCTTGCAGCAGCGCGTTGCCATAGTAACCCAGCTTGCAGCTCTGACAAGCAGTCCCTTCGCTGTGATACAGGCAGCGCAGACACTCGCCGGTCCGGGCGTCACAGGACTCGGGATCAGACGGGTCTATGTTTCCGTTACACTGGCATGACTGACACTGTCCCCCAGGTTGCTCTGGGTTTCCATAGTAACCAGGTGAGCACTCATCACAGCGAGCACCTGCAGAGAGATGGCAGCCATGTTTGATTTCAATCGCCTGACAGGTCTGATGATGTCACCAGGGCCTTTACTAAGACCTTAGTGGATCAGTGACCTTAGGGCCTTAGTGACCTTAGAGGATCAGTGACCTTAAAGGATCAGTGACCTTAGAGGATCAGTGACCTTAAAGGATCAGTGACCTTAGAGGATCAGTGACCTTAAAGGATCAGTGACCTTAGAGGATCAGTGACCTTAGAGGATCAGTGACCTTTGGGCCTCAGTGACCTTAGAGGATCAGTGACCTCAGGGCCTCAGTGACCTTAGAGGATCAGTGACCTTAGAGGATCAGTGACCTTAGGGCCTCAGTGACCTTAGGGGATCAGTGACCTTAAAGGATCAGTGACCTTTGGGCCTCAGTGACCTTAGAGGATCAGTGACCTTAGAGGATCAGTGACCTTTGGGCCTCAGTGACCTTAGAGGATCAGTGACCTCAGGGCCTCAGTGACCTTAGAGGATCAGTGACCTTAGAGGATCAGTGACCTTTGGGCCTCAGTGACCTTAGAGGATCAGTGACCTTAGGGCCTCAGTGACCTTAGAGGATCAGTGACCTCAGGGCCTCAGTGACCTTAGAGGATCAGTGACCTTAGAGGATCAGTGACCTTAGGGCCTCAGTGACCTTAGAGGATCAGTGACCTTAGAGGATCAGTGACCTTTGGGCCTCAGTGACCTTAGAGGATCAGTGACCTTAGAGGATCAGTGACCTTAAAGGATCAGTGACCTTTGGGCCTCAGTGACCTTAGAGGATCAGTAACCTTTGGGCCTCAGTGACCTTGGAGGATCAGTGACCTTAGGGCCTCAGTGACCTTAGAGGATCAGTGACCTCAGGGCCTCAGTGACCTTAGAGGATCAGTGACCTTAGAGGATCAGTGACCTTAGAGGATCAGTGACCTTAGAGGATCAGTGACCTTAAAGGATCAGTGACCTTAGAGGATCAGTGACCTTTGGGCCTCAGTGACCTTAAAGGATCAGTGACCTTAGAGGATCAGTGACCTCAGGGCCTCAGTGACCTTAGAGGACCAGTGACCTTAAAGGATCAGTGACCTTAGAGGATCAGTGACCTCAGGGCCTCAGTGACCTTAGGGCCTTAGTGACCTTAAAGGATCAGTGACCTTAGGGCCTCAGTGACCTTAAAGGACCAGTGACCTTTAACCCTGGAGTATGTGAGATGTCTCACTCTTTGCTCTGCTTCCTGAAAAATATAAAAATATTGTCTTAAACCACAAAGTTTGTTAAGGTCGTACCCTTGTATCCAGTGTTGCACACACATATGACTTGCTGAGAGTCATCACCACGGTAACAGCTTCCTGCAAACTGCCGAGGGCTGTCTGGACCATCGGGACACTTGCACGGACGACAGTGATCACCTGACCCCAGCACGGGGTCTCCATAGTAGCCATCCAGGCACCTGGGAAAAGGTGAGAGGGAAATAAACTGCAGTTCCCTGAGTGTCCACTGTAGAGGTGGGGTATTTTAACTCAGGTGAGTCACACCTGTCACAGGTGTATCCTATCTGATGTGTATCTTCTAGATGTGACTCACCTGTCACAGGTGTGTCCGGTGCTATGGTCCCTGCAGTTGATGCAGCGTCCGGTTTCGGCGTCGCAGTCATCTGCATGTCCATTGCAGGCGCAGGGCCGACAGGTGGGGAAGCCCCAGTGACCTGGGAGACAGCGGTCACACTGACGGCCGTACGCTCCAGAAACACACACACACTGACCCGTCAGCTGATCGCAGAACGAACTCTGTGAGCCTTGAGGGTCGCACTCACACCCTGAGAACACACAGCATATCACGCAGATCAGTTTCCATGTGTCAGCAGGTGGCGCTGCCGCACAGGTATCATTGATAATTGCCAATCAGTGATTATTGATTGATCAGGTCTGACCTCTGCATCCATTTGGTCCAAACTGGAACGTAGCTGGAGCGCAGCGGTCACAGTTCCTGCCTACCACATGGGGGCGACACCGACACTGACCTCCGTTAGGATCACACACAGTGCTGAGGGAGCCCTGAGGGTCACACTGGCATTCTGGGAAATGGAGTCAGACAGAAAACAAGCTGAAACAGGAGCACTGTTCTCAGGTCAGAGAGACGGTGACAGATTTATGAGACATGACGACGAGAGGAATGTGGAGGAGAGAAAACGAGCTGAGGCACGCTGACAGGAAGACACACCTGAGTGACATCACAGCGAGTTTAATGACAGACAAAGAGATGAAGGCGATTTCCAGAGGAAGAAAAAAACAAAGATCACACGCCATGTTCAGACAACAAAGACACGGTCAGAGAAAATACACATGGCAATCAGTATTTTAAGGTGGAATCATCAGGTTTAAGGTGGACTGGATACCTTTAGCTCCTTGGTGCAGCATGG
This sequence comes from Labroides dimidiatus, assembly GCA_030710495.1. Classification (NCBI taxonomy): domain Eukaryota; kingdom Metazoa; phylum Chordata; class Actinopteri; order Labriformes; family Labridae; genus Labroides; species Labroides dimidiatus. Next base: position 33,777,166 of record CM061147.1, read on the forward strand.
CAGAGATGCTGAAGATGAAGTTCCGACAGATGTCGGTCATCTGAGACTTGATGACACCCTGACTGTTGTCCAGACATCGATACCGCTGAAAAGTGTCCCAGCTGCTGGAGTCGCCCCCCTCTGAGGCCGAGAAGATCTCCAGGTTCTTACAGTGAGGCATGAGGACGATCTGAGACCAGAAGACATCATTAGACAGGCAAAACCCTGGTCCTGACCTGGTTAACTTAAACCCTGGTCCTGACCTGGTTAACTTAAACCCTGGTCCTGACCTGGTTAACTTTAACCCTGGTCCTGACCTTATTTACTTAAACCATTGGTCCTGACCTGGTTAACTTAAACCCTGGTCCTGACTCGGTTAACTTAAACCCTGGTCCTGACCTGGTTAACTTAAACCCTGGTCCTGATCTGGTTAACTTAAACCCTGGTCCTGACCTGGTTAACTTAAACCCTGGTCCTGACTCGGTTAACTTAAACCCTGGTCCTGACCTGGTTAACTTAAACCCTGGTCCTGACTCGGTTAACTTAAACCCTGGTCCTGACTCGGTTAACTTAAACCCTGGTCCTGACCTGGTTAACTTAAACCCTGGTCCTGACCTGGTTAACTTAAACCCTGGTCCTGACCTGGTTAACTTAAACCCTGGTTTGAATCAACATTTTGGTTTTTCGTCTGATAAACCGTTCTCTCACCGAGTCGATGAGCGTGTACGGCGACTGAACATCACTGAGGGCTGAGTACAGCGGCAAACTGAGGCGGACCGTGTAGTTCAGACCAGATTCAAAGCAGACCGGTCTAGGAAGAACCATGTACCTGAGGAGACCAACAGGTGAGACATAAACTTACAGGTGGTTCATTTTTACTCATTTATTTTTAAACATTAGAGAAATAAAACGTGTAAATGGAACCACAGCGTTTAAATGTTGATACCTTGAGCCTGGGTGAAGTGAGATCATCTGGTTATCGTCGTCAGGAACTGTGTTGACACAGCGACTGTCTGCTCTGATTGGTCCAGGTCTCATCACCGTCATCAGGACTTCTTCCCATTGGTCAGGAAGCTGCAGGAGAATCAAACACAGACACGTGTCTGTATGTTTGTATTTTGACTTTATATGACAGAAATTTATTAAAAATATTCTTTTGTTCATATTAAACACACACACACACACACACACACACACACACACACACACAGACACACTCAAAACCTTTGGAAATGGGCGGGGCAACAACAATGGGAGGAGCTTCGTCCTGCTGTTGACATGTACCTGTGGCTCGTAGCGGATGATGATGTCATACTCCATGGAGTGAGGGATGTTGTTCACAGTGAACTCTAGGTAAGCCCCTTCTGGGACATTGACCAGGCCGGAACCTGTCCAGGTAGGGCTGCGGTCCAGGGGGTGGGGCCTGGGCACTACTGTCACTCCCTGTAGAAAGAACATGAAGATGTTCTATTGAGATATAGAGTAAAATTATGATGTCATATGTTCAGGACAGAAAGGGAAGAAAAGTGATGAGGTGTTATTTTCTCCTCTGTTCGTCTTTGTGTGTTCAGCAAGGTTTGTGATTGGCTCATTCCAAACAGAACAGAGTGACATCATCAGCAAAAAGGCTCACACTGACACCCCCTCAGAGTCACTTATCCTACTTGATATTCAGGCTTTAGCTGACAGTCTGAAGAGGGTTAGGGAGTTAAATCTGTGTGAGCGTTTTTTTCACTCAGCAGGATCTCAAAGGTGAGGTCAAAGGTCAATGAGGTGACTCACAGGCCCAAACTTAGCGTCCTCTGCCTCATAGGTGTAATGATCCAGAGCGACGAAGTAGAATCCAGACTCCACCTGATCACAGCGACGTCCAAACATGTGACTTCTGCACACGCACTGACCGCTCACCTGATCACACCTGCAGGAAACAGGAAGTAAAGAGTGAGCTGATTGAAGAGGTGAGAAGAAACTTTCCCAGAGCAGAGGACAGGAAGTATGAGCCAGACAAAAACAAAGAATAAAAGCTATCAGCTGTTAGCAGTTAGCTGTTAGCAGTTAGCTGTTAGCTTCAGCAGTTAGCAGGGATGTGGACACGGACTTACTGGTTGTTGATGGCTCCTCCCAAGTCACAGTCACATGGTCTACAGCCGTCCATGTCATTACTGAGTCCCCAGTGTTCAGACTGGACACACACACACACACACACACACACACACACACACACACACGCACAGTAAATATGAGCTCTCCCAGCTGTGTGTGTGTTTACAGTCAGTCTGCTCTGAAGAGGCTCTGAGTCCTCGCTGACCCTCTGACCCTCTGACCCTCTGACATGTAAACATGATGCTTATATTAAATCTACACTCAGCCTAAACAGCAGACATCTGCACTCTGAGGAGGCTGGTTGATTAATTTTATGCTCTGCACTCGTTGGCTGATTAAATCACTCACCACACACTGGTCACAGTCTCTTCCAGTCACCAGACGTTTACAGAAACAGTTTCCTGTTTCACTGTCGCAAGGATTTCCTCCAGGAACAGTTCCCACAGGGCTGCAGGTACACGCTATAAGAGAAAACAAGACATCAACCAAACATTAAAACACTCCATCATGATCCTAAAGCACTCCACCATGGTCCTAAAACGCTCCACCATGGTCCTATGTCTTATAGACATTTTGCCTTGAGCTAGCTGTATTGTATCTTGTTCCCTGATGGTGGTGTTTCCCCTCAAATCTCTGATCTTTTAGGGTGATATCCTGGGCAAGTTGTCATGTCTTGATCCATCTCATAGTGGTATCTTGTTCTGGTTTTGCTTGTCCTGATCTGTCTCAGAGTGGTATCTTGTTCTGTTTTTGGTTGACCTGATCTGTCTCAGAGTGGTATCTTGTTCTGTTTTTTGGTTGTCCTGATCTGTCTCAGAGTGGTATCTTGTTCTGTTTTTTGCTTGTCTTGTTCTGTCTCAGAGTGGTATCTTGTTCTGGTTTTGCTTGTCTTAATCTGTTTGGAGTGGTATCTTGTTCTGTTTTTTGGTTGTCCTGATCTGTTTGGAGTGGTATCTTGTTCTGTTTTTTGGTTGTCCTGATCTGTTTGGAGTGGTATCTTGTTCTGTTTTTTGGTTGTCCTGATATGTTTGGAGTGGTATCTTGTTCTGTTTTTTTGGTTGTCCTGATCTGTCTCAGAGTGGTATCTTGTTCTGTTTTTTGCTTGTCTTGATCTGTCTCAGAGTGGTATCTTGTTCTGTTTTTTGGTTGTCCTGATCTGTTTGGAGTGGTATCTTGTTCTGTTTTTTGGTTGTCCTGATCTGTTTGGAGTGGTATCTTGTTCTGTTTTTTTGGTTGTCCTGATCTGTCTCAGAGTGGTATCTTGTTCTGTTTTTTGCTTGTCTTGATCTGTCTCAGAGTGGTATCTTGTTCTGTTTTTTGCTTGTCTTGTTCTGTCTCAGAGTGGTATCTTGTTCTGGTTTTGCTTGTCTTGATCTGTATGGAGTGGTATCTTGTTCTGGTTTTGCTTGTCTTAATCTGTTTGGAGTGGTATCTTGTTCTGTTTTTTGGTTGTCTTGATCTGTTTGGAGTGGTATCTTGTTCTGTTTTTTGGTTGTCTTGATCTGTTTGGAGTGGTATCTTGTTCTGTTTTTTGGTTGTCCTGATCTGTTTGGAGTGGTATCTTGTTCTGTTTTTTGGTTGTCCTGATCTGTTTGGAGTGGTATCTTGTTCTGTTTTTTGGTTGTCCTGATCTGTTTGGAGTGGTATCTTGTTTTGTTTTTGGTTGTCCCTATCTGTTTGGAGTGGTATCTTGTTCTGTTTTTTTGGTTGTCCTGATCTGTCTCAGAGTGGTATCTTGTTCTGTTTTTTGCTTGTCTTGATCTGTCTCAGAGTGGTATCTTGTTCTGGTTTTGCTTGTCCTGATATGTCTCATAGTGGTATCTTGTTCTGGTTTTTGGTTGTCCTGATCTGTCTCAGAGTGGTATCTTGTTCTGTTTTTGCTTGTCTTGTTCTGTCTCAGAGTGGTATCTTGTTCTGTTTTTGGTTGTCCTAATCCGTCTCATAGTGGTATCTTGTTCTGTGTCTGATGTATCCTGTTTTATGCGTTGTGCCTTACCCTTGCAGCCTTCCGGTTCATCACTCAGACCATAATGTGCGTCCCTGCAGCGCTCGCAGCGTTCTCCCTCCACGTTGACTTTGCAGCGACACTGACCAGCGATCAGACCGGCTCGGATGTCCGTCATCCCGTCGCACATTCCTCCGTTCAGAGAGCCGACAGGGTCGCAGTTACAGGCTACAGAAACACACACAGGACAAATTTAACGAGCGTGTTCAGGAAGGATAACATAAGTCTTTTATTTTGAAACCAGCCACGGTACAAGCAGCCTGACTCACGCTGGCAGATGTTGGGGTCTCTGATGGATCGCTCCGGGTGTTGGTAGTAAAATGGTTTGCACTGCTCACAGTTGTGTCCGGCTGTGTTGTGCTGACAGTCATCACAAACTCCTCCGCTGATGTTTCCTGAAGCCTCAAACACGGCCATGTCGAAGTGACACGTGTCCGAGTGCTGGTTACAGTTACACTCTACACACACCACAGAAAAAGAAGAGGTCTGATGAACTCACCTGCTGCAGGTGCTTCAGGTAACATTGACTGAATTATCAGTTTGAACTCATGGGACTCTGATTCTGAGCTTAAAACAGTCTGACAAGCAGAAAAATAAACGTGATCCTGAGTAATGATTTATTACAGCTAACAGGGTGAACTGGTTCCAGTCCGGCAGAGACTGGGTGTGTGCTGATTGTTTTCCAGTTCAGACTGACACACAGCAGGGGGGACAGGTGGGCAGAAACCTGCAGAGGTTGCAGACATGTTGACCTACTCTTGCAGGCGTTGGTATTCCGTCCCTCAGCTGGTCTCCAAGGAAGGTCGTGGTAGAAATCCTGACACTGCTCACAGTTCAGACCTTTAGTGTTGTGGTTACACATACAATGTCCGTGCACCTGCAGACACACATCCCAACGTAAACATCTGATAGATGAAAAAATAATCAGTACAGATGAAATATTCCAACCATCACACCCACCATGCCCTCTCTGGCCTGCCCTGCCCCTTGGATGGGAGCACACTCTGAGGCATGACCGTAACAGAAGCAGTTTCCACGGACCACCATGTCGTAGACAGCATAGTAGTACTTCTCTTTAATCTCCATGCGAGAGTCCAGCAGGTTGTCTCCAAGAGTGTGTAATTTAGTGAACTTCACTCGCAGGTTAGTGATCTTCAACATGTCTGAGAAACAAGCACAAAAAAACCCCAAAATGATAAAATAACTACTGATGCGCAGCTCCAGTTAAAGGCTGAGACGTTACTGATCAGCAGCTTGGGTTAGAGGAAGGACACTGTTTGGTCTGAGGAGACTCACTCTGAATTCTGGGGCTGTACGGATCATCAATCCTGAAGGCCGGGTCCAGGACTCTGAAAATGACCTAAAATTAAAGGAAAATTTTATGTTATTATTTCACTTTCAATTAAAATGCATTGAAGGTGAGATCACGATGACAGAGTTTAACACTGCCTGGCGTCAGTAGGTTTCTGCTGTACCTCTCCCTCAGTGGACGGCTCGATGTCGGAGTAACGAGAGTCACAGATGACATCATCAACCTTTTGCATTGGACCCTGGGAAACGGTCGGGAAGGAAGTCTCACAGTCGTAGGCGAAGTATCGATAAACTTGCCATGTTTTCCCAAAGTCAGCTGACCTCTCGATCACCATGGCAGCAGGTCGAAATGTCTGAATAAAAGGGAGCAAGATGTGGGAGGAAACCACGCTGTGAGACTTTACTGATCACACCAAGAACAGATGACACAGAACATATGGGGAAAGTCCGATCAGTGTTCATTTCATAGATAAACAAACATTAATCAGGTAAACTACCTTAAAGTTTCTGTCCTGACAGACACTCCTGACCTTAAACCCAACCCAGAACATTATTTAAAAAACTAAAGTTACTTCCGTCATATGTAAAAAAAAATCATTGAAATCCACAGATAAATGTTTCAGTGCTAACTCTAACCCAGTGTTGTCATGTGACCCTAACCCAATGTTGTTCTGTGACCCTAACCCAGTGTTGTCATGTGACCCTAACCCAGTGTTGATCTGTGACCCTAACCCAGTGTTGTTCTGTGACCCTAACCCGGTGATGTTCTGTGACTCTAACCCAGTGTTGTTCTGTGACCCTAACCCAATGATGTTCTGTGACCCTAACCCAGTGTTGATCTGTGACCCTAACCCAGTGATGTTCTGTGACCCTAACCCAGTGTTGTTCTGCGACCCTAACCCAGTGTTGTTCTGCGACCCTAACCCAGTGTTGTTCTGTGACCCTAACCCAGTGTTGTCATGTGACCCTAACCCAGTGTTGATCTGTGACCCTAACCCAGTGATGTTCTGTGACCCTAACCCAGTGTTGTTCTGTGACCCTAACCCAGTGTTGTTCTGCGACCCTAACCCAGTGTTGTCATGTGACCCTAACCCAGTGATGTTCTGTGACCCTAACCCAGTGATGTTCTGTGACCCTAACCCAGTGATGTCATGTGACCCTAACCCAGTGTTGATCTGTGACCCTAACCCAGTGTTGTCATGTGACCCTAACCCAGTGTTGTCATGTGACCCTAACCCAGTGTTGATCTGTGACCCTAACCCAGTGTTGTTCTGTGACCCTTAACCAGTGTTGTCATGTGACCCTTACCCAGTGTTGTCATGTGACCCCAACCCAGTGATGTTCTGTGACCCTAACCCAGTGATGTTCTGTGACCCTAACCCAGTGATGTTCTGTGACCCTAACCCAGTGATGTTCTGTGACCCTAACCCGGTGATGTTCTGTGACCCTAACCCAGTGTTGTTCTGCGACCCTAACCCAGTGATGTTCTGTGACCCTAACCCAGTGATGTTCTGTGACCCTAACCCAGTGATGTTCTGTGACCCTAACCCAGTGATGTTCTGTGACCCTAACCCAGTGTTGTTCTGCGACCCTAACCCAGTGATGTTCTGTGACCCTAACCCAGTGATGTTCTGTGACCCTAACCCAGTGTTGTTCTGCGACCCTAACCCAGTGTTGTCATGTGACCCTAACCCAGTGTTGTTCTGTGAAGAGGTTTGATGATGTAAGAGTCAGCGCCCCGTGTGAAGTTCCCACCTTAAACGTCATGATGAGATGTGTGAAGTGAAACTCTGCCTCCAGGTTCAGCTGGATGGTGACGTTTTCTAAACCTGCAAATAAAGAAGATGGAGAGTTAAACCGATTATTAAAAAATAATCATTAGTAAACTAAACGGGCCAAATAAGCTCAGAGTGAACCAAACACAAACTGAACTCAGACAAAACAACCTTAAACTAAACTCAGGGCAGAGTCACACTGGCCATCCAAACCGTGCTGAACTCAAGCACTCGAGTTCAGCAAGAAGAGGAAGTAGATGAAGATAATTAATAGGGTCACTGCGCTCAAACAGTCGATAGCTCCAGTACAACAAATAAACACCATGACACACACATAAATAAAAAAAACATGCAGAGACATGAGGAGCTACAGCTGCATCCACCTCCTCCATCATCCTTTGAATGTTGTTTTCTCTTCAGATGAACAGAAACTAGTTTGATACGCACGCAGCTTCACTCATCAGAAAAGGACACAGCGCCACCTATGGAAGCGGAGTGAGACAGGCAGAAGTCTGATCCTCTTTACTGTATGTAAACACAGACAAGACCAGACCCCTGCTGTGACTTCACAGTCCTGCTGTAATGCAGCTGGACTGCTGCGTGCCTGTAAACCTACTGACTGAGTCCCTCTTATGTTCCCGGGAACTTGAGGGGACCTGCTGTGTGTTTAGAAGGATGACTCTACGGCCTCCAGCTGGGCCTCGCCCCACAGCTTGAGATCTAATAAACCTGAACTGTGCTTCAGGCCACGTTCACACCAGCTCCATCCTGTGTGAAAAGCACCCCCCCCCCCCCCCCATCATTTCAAAGACAAAGACCAGTCCATGTGGGAATGTAGGGGGGACCTCTGACCTCAAGCTGCTTAGAGCAAAGAGCAAAGAGACGAACACAACCTCTGGGTCTGTAAAGTGAAGCTAATATAGAGCGGATTGAAAGCTGCACTAATGTCCAGTAGGGGGCGACTCCTCTAACGTTCCTCCTCAGCTGATTTATACCCTCAGTAAACATTTCCTTAATACGTTTATGGTCTCAATGTCTAGTTTCAGTCTTCTTCATCTCAAAGTCAGAGCTAAGCACCAACAAACTAAAAACCGAGATCACGTCAGTGTTTACAGTGTGATATTTCATATATATGATCTTCTTACCGTTCTCAGACTGCCACCAGGTCTTCAGTCGGTTTGGAGCGAACGTGGTGACGACGTTCTCGATACGATGACTGTTGGTCTGTTCGCTCAGCTCATCGTACAGGTCGACGGAGTCACACACGAAGCATTTCTTCTCCTCCTGATGGACAGAGGGCGATTAAAGGGTTAATGTCAGGCTGAATTCCTCACATTCCTCTGACGAGGCCAGGGAGAAAACACCAAACACAAACTGTTTTCATGTTTGAAATTAAAGATCAATCAAAAACACACACACACACACAAACACAAACACACTCTCTCTCTCTCTCTCTGCAGTTAGGCAAGTGTTTCACACTGAGCATGCTCAGTTTACTCTCTCTTTCTGATTGGTTCTCTATAGTTTGTGTTTCTTCACAGAAATATTTGGAAACAGATGTGAGACAAACATTTCTGTAGACCACACACACACACACACACACACACACACACACACACACACACACACACACACACAGAAACAAAGAGAACACAAACACAGAACAGAGAACACACAAATAGAGACTGAACACACACACACACACACACACACACACACACACACACAGGGAACATATCGTTGTCATTGACAGTATATAAAAATGGAAGCTGCCCCTTCATCTGCTGCCTGACAAAACTCATTGGTCAGCACAGCTGTCAATCATGATGTCACATCCTTGTTTTTATAACTTCAAATAACTAATTCAAAGTAAACTTTATATAAAACGAACTCTGAGGCACAGATGGATCAGCCTGACAAAAAATAACTAAAGACAGAAACATGTCTGACAAACATTGCAACATGACCGGGGTTTTAGAGAGTTCGATCATGTCCCATCTTTTAACATGGAGGAGGCGGAGCTTAAGACCAAAACTGTAGGGAGCTCTGAATTATTTGGCTTCACTTTGAGGAGCTGTTCTGTTCTCTCATCCATCTTTTTATTCGGGCCCTGATTTCTGCTTTCTACAGCTGAGCTCCTCTGATCCATGTTGGCTCAGCCAGTCCCCGTAACCTGTCAGGTGAGCCTGATGCTCAGACAGATAAGACAGTCATTTACCTGTATCAACCAGGTGTTCTTTACCTGTAATTTTTGTTTCCTTTTTTTGATTTGACATTATTCAGATTCTGTGCTCCTGATCCCAGGTGGACACAGGTGATATTTACCTGCAGGTGACTGACGATGCAAAAGGGTTCAGGGCGAGTCAGTCCACAGGTTGAGGTGGATGACAGTTGATGGGCTCGTCCAATCAGAAGGTCCCCCGTTGCTGGGTAACAGCTGCCTTCAGTGCAGACGTCACTGAGCTCAGGAAGACTGACGTCCACCTGGGCCCCGCCCTCCTGAGCACACATTAACACCTGTAGGGCTGAGAGAAAGGGCTGCTTACCACAGGCTATCAACGACTGGTTCAATCAAACTAAAACAATGCACTGCACCTTTAATACTGCACACTGTTCCTTTAAATACAAGACACTGTTCCTTTAATACTGCACACTGTTCCTTTAAATACAAGACACTGTTCCTTTAATACTGCACACTGTTCCTTTAAATACAAGACACTGTTCCTTTAATACTGCACACTGTTCCTTTAAATACAAGACACTGTTCCTTTAAATACAAGACACTGTTCCTTTAATACTGCACACTGTTCCTTTAATACTGCACACTGTTCCTTTAAATACAAGACACTGTTCCTTTAAATACAAGACACTGTTCCTTTAATACTGCACACTGTTCCTTTAAATACAAGACACTGTTCCTTTAAATACAAGACACTGGTCCTTTAAATACAAGACACTGTTCCTTTAAATTCAAGACACTGTTCCTTTAAATACAAGACACTGCACCTTTAAATATTGCACAGTTCAGTTGTCTGAACAGATGAGATCAGCTGATTGATTAATCACAGCGTGGTGATGAATGGCTGAGTTAACTGATCTGATCAGTGATTATCAGTTAATGGTCTCACTGATCACTGAGCAGATGAATCTGTTGACTACATTTCATTTTGTTTTTGCATCTGATAACTTTGACGTATAAACTCTGACTTTCAGAACAGATTAAAGGGAGAGTTGTTTAAAAGTTCAAACTTATTGATTTTAAATTTGAAACATACAATATGGCTTAGAACTCTAAATTTAATGATGACTTTTTAAAAAAAAAAAATTGGATCAAATGTTAACAACATCAAAAATGATGTGAAGAGTCTTTTAAACTTTAATAATCTGTTAAATTTTAATTTACAGTGCAATTTTAAACCTGCAGTAACAGGTTCAGGTTTCCTGTTTAATTGAGTACATTTTGACAGTGTGATTCTAGCCTGGAATTTTATGAGGTCATTTTTTACAGTGTGATTCTAGCCCGGAATTTTAATAGGTTATTTTTTATAGTGTAATTCCAGCCCTGAGTTTTAAGAGTTTATTTTTACAGTATAATTCCAGCTCTGAGTTTTAAGGGGTTAAATTTTTACAGTGTAATTCCAGCCCTGAGTTTTAAGAGGTTAATTTTTGCAGTGTAATTCCAGCCCTGAGTTTAAAGAGGTTAATTTTTGCAGTGTAATTCCAGCCCTGAGTTTTAAGGGGTTATCTTTTACAGTGTAATTTTAGCTCTGAGTTTTAAGAGTTTTTTTTACAGTGTAATTCCAGCTCTAAGTTTTAAGGGGTTAAATTTTTATGGTGTAATTCCAGCTCTGAGTTTTAAGGGGTTAAATTTTTACAGTGTAATTCCAGCCCTGAGTTTTAAGTCTTTTTTTTACGGTGTGATTCCAGCCCTGAGTTTTAAGAGGTTAATTTTTTACAGTGTAATTCCAGCCCTGAGTTTTAAGGGGTTATCACATCCTGAGTTTAGCAGGACTCTTTTTACAGTGTTTTTGAGTCCCTGCTCTGACTCTCTTTGAGTTTTACTTGTTTTAATGAAGTTTTATCAGAACACTAAAGGCTCATCCTTCATGGAGAATCTCTGTCCACATGTTTAAAAACTGTCTTGACATCAAGCTGCTGAATAAACTCCACTTATCTTTTTTTTTTCAGTAAATAAACAGAAAACAAAAAGAAGATAAGATTTAAAGTTTTAAGAAACTTACCGAGCAAGACAAGGACCTGGAGCTTCAACATGGTCCTGAAGAGACCCTTTCCACAAAAAGTCCAAAAACTACCTGAAGTCCTCCAGATTATCAGACAGGGAGAGGCTGAAACCTGCGAGCTGTAAAATCTGATCAGGTCCCTACAGACCAGCAGAGACCTCCTCAGACCGTCTGAACCTCCTGCAAACCTGTGGATTCTTTCAGACCCTTTGAACCCCTCAGACCTCCTCAGAGCTTCTTTGACTCCACCCCTGACTCCAGACAACATCTCAGAGCAACACATCCTGTTGGCCTTTCAAAATAAAACGCTTACTTTAATCACATTTTAACAGGGCAGATTTTAAAAAAAATAATTCTAAAAATATTTTATGTCCTGAAATTAATAAACAAAAACTTTGATATGGTGTAAAGATGAGTTAAAATTTAATCTTTGTGCTCTTTCTTAAAATTCTTGAACACTGAGCATGCTCAGTAGGGATTCTGATTCTAAAACGAGATGTGACATAAAAATATATCACATTTAACAACCAGAGGAGAGTGAATATATAAAACAATCAGCCTTTAAGAAATCAGTTAAACAAGGAAAAGCTTTATGAAAAACAGTTTGCAAGAAAGAGCCATAAAAAAAGTTTAAAAACAACTTTAAAAGCTTCAGAAGAACTTTATCCAAACATCAACAATTACAAGGATCAAAGTTTAAAGAAATGTAGTAAAACTCAGCCTCACTTTGAAGCTTTTATTGTGAAATGATGTGAGCTCGCTTCCTGTCTAAGAGCCTAAACTTCTGCTGTAGTCTGTTAGATGGTTTTTGAGGTTTAATTTGAGTTCTCTGTAACTCTGACTGATGAATGAATGAATGAATGAATGAATGAATGAATGAATGAATGAATGAATGAATGAATGAATGACCGTCACATCCCTGGATCAATTCAGAAAACAAAACTAAAGAAACTAGCGAGCAGGTTAAAATGATGTAACCACGTGACCTCAGAGACAAACATCATCCAGCAAACACACCTCATCCAGAAACCTACGATTCACCGTGTCCCTGAACGCACCATCAGCTGGAAAGATTCAACATGTCAGAAACAGAATCCTGATTCTGATCTGCTGAGTAATCCAGGCTGATGTGTGCACACACTCCAAACTGGAGAGGGTACACACCTGGATAGGATGGATCAACCTGAGCTCTGTGTATGCTGCCTGGGTGTGTGTGTGTGTGTGTATGTTCTGGGAGCCAGGCTGTGTGTGTGTTTTCTTGTTTTAGTTTTGACCAGCTGTTCAGTTTCTTCTTCGTCTGCACCGTTTCCTGTTTCAATCCAAACTTTAACAGACTTGATTTGATTCACTGAGTTCCTCCTGCTGCTCTGAAGAATGTAACATCCCCCTCCACACACACACACAAACACACACACACACACACACACACACACACACACACACACACACACACTGGGCTTTGCAGACAAAGACATTCCACAGCCCCTCCACACACACACACACACACACACACACACACACATGAACACTCCTCCCCCCAGTTAACCTCACCTGGAACAACAAAGGAGGTGTTTGTGTGTGTGCGTGTGTGAAACGACCCCCCACCTGAACATCTGAGGACTCCCTTGGGGCTCAGTGCCCCCAACTGCATTGTGGGTAACGACTGTGAACATGTGCAAACCTGCACCGACATTTAGGCCAATCAAAGAGGAAGAATCCTCTGTTTGCAAACACACATTAACGAGAGATCATAAACACACGCAGAAGCAGACACACACACACATAAACAGAGAGAGAGAGAGAGAGAGAGAGAGAGAGAGAGAGCATCAGTATGTATTTGTTAGGGGTTGTTTGACTGTAGCGTCTCCTGCATCATCAGCACATCCCGTTCACATGTCTGTGTGTCCAAAACCTGATCAACAAGAAGGAGATGAGGATGATGATGATGAAGATGTTGATGATGATGACGATGATGTTTCTGAGCTTCAGATTTTTAGTTTTTTTTTTTAATGAATTTTAAATAAACTGAAAAAGAACAAAGAACATTTCAACACATGAAATATTATTATTTTAAATCACAGAGATTGAAACAGATTAAAAGGTTTAAAAAGGTGAAAATTCAACTCTTTTATAAAACATTTTTTTAATTGATGCTATATTTATCAAGACTGGCTCAAATCAATCTTTGATTACAGAGATTATTTATATAACACAGACACAAGGACAGATTAAAGACTGTGAACTCTGTGCTGGTGCTCTGTGTATAACAGGTGATACAGAGCAGGGCTGTGTGTGAACAGGTGTTGTGTCACTGTGTGGTATGATGCAGTACAGGAGGTGTAGGACAGTGAGGTGGTGTGAGGTGTCTACTGTGAGCAGACGGCGTATTCCTCCGATCTTTTAGAGATGTCTTTGCGCAGAGAATCAGCCGTTTCTAAAAGCTCTGAAACCTCTGCAGCTTTTTCCTCCTTGTTTTTGATCAGCTCCTGAATCTTCTTCTCCAGATCTGAAAACACAAAGTGTAGAAAATGTTTCAGCGAGTGTGTGTGTGTGTGTGTGTGTGTGTGTGTGTGTGTGTGTGTATCAAAAGCACTCTTGATGTACTGTGTAATGAAACTATACTGCAATAATGCTGCAACAATACTGCAAATACACTGCAAAAACAGCTACAACGGTACAGATACACTGTAACCAAACAGAACAACTCTGTACTTACACTGCAAAAAAAACAACAAAACAACAGAACAAAAACCCTGTAACCAAACTGTAACAATACTGCAAAGGTACCTCTAAATAAATCGTAACAAAGCTGTGCAAACACTGCAGCTCTTGTAGAACCCATGTATGTAAAGTACTTGTGGTACCCGTTTGTGAGACAGTGGTACCTCTTTCTGGCACATGTTGTTGTTGTTGCACTTCTTTTAGTACCTGTTTGAGTACCAGTTCTGGTCGTACCAGTTCTGGTCGTACCTTGTATTTTTGATAGCTTGTCCTTGGTCTGGGTCTTTATCTCCTCTGCCTCCTTCATGAGAGCATTTAGTCGTTCTGTGGCGTCGCTCTGACCTTTGACACCAGAACTCTTCTCCTTCAGGAGGTCAAACAGCATCAGAGCTTTGTCCATTTCCTGTTAACGACACCGATACATAACAACAGAAACTGATTGGATTGGTTACCATAACAACAACCATCCAGGCAAACGTTGTTTATGAAGTCATCGCTAATGAGATAAACTGAAGACTCAGACTGACTCTGACTGAGCCCACGTCCCTGCGGTCTTACCGGCTGTATCCCCATGGTTTCATTCAAAGCCTTGTCTGCAGCGTCTGAAGCCTTGTCGGCCATTTTTCCATTCTGTTGGTTTTTTTCCTTCAGCTTGTTGATCTGGTCCTGCAGGTCTTCAGCTGTTCCATTCATCAGCTTCGGCTCGATGTCGTCCAGTTTGTCTTTAATCTGAAACACCACATCACAGAATCACCTCAACACACATTGCTAACCTCGTGGTACTTGTGTTAGCTGAGATGTTAGCCACGTCTGTACTTGTTGGATGAGGTCTCTGGCTGCGTCTCTGTCACCGGTGGCTGATTCCAGGTCATTGTTGCCTTTGTTTTGAGCTTTCTCTGCATCATAGATGTCTTTATTGATCTCGGTTACGTCAATGTTCCTCGTCCGGTCTCTAAAACACAGAGAAAGAACTTGTTAAGGCGAGTAGGTTTATTAGATACATCTTAATAAATCCAGAGTGAAAAACAACAGCAGTCCTGCCGAGAGCCCCTCAGATCGTTCTGTTCAACATCTTGTAGTGAATCTGAGAGTGGACTTCCATCTCAGGTCTGATCAAACTGGATGTTTAAGTAGCATTGAGAGCTTTCAGACACTGACTTGAGATCTTTAGCTTTCTGCAGCAGGTCCTGAGCGACCTCTGCCTGATCCTGGAGGCTCTTCAGGTCATCTTGGGAGTTGGTAAAATTGCTCAGCAGTTTCCTGATGTCATCGATCATGGACTGGATCTGATCAGGCGATTTAGGCAGCTGGATGTCAAGGACGGCTCGAGCCATTTTCTCAATGTCCTCTGGAGGAACCATCTCATCTGTGCAGGAGCAAAAAGGATATGAGTGTTTTCTACAATGAGCAGCATCACAGGGTGTCGGAGCGCCGTCCAGCGTCCCTCAAACATCCCTCACAGACTGGTCATAGGTTCATGAACAACAGCAGGTAGAGGAGGGGCGGCTAGTTGAACAGGTAACACTAACACACTGACCCATCAGGTAATCTTTGACCTTCTGGATCAGATCCTTGGTGTTCTGCTTCTCTCTTTCAAAGGAGCCGATGTTGTTCTTGATGCGGTTCTGCAGGTCTTCGGCCTGGTCTTTGGAGTCCTGAGCTGCCTGTTTGGCTTCACTGATCTAAAACATATAAACATGTCAATGTTTAAAGCAGTGGTGCTCAGCTCTGCCCCGTTCAGGATCAAACAAACAAACAAACTGAGGCACACTCATGACTCACACCCATGGTTCACATCTCTAGTGTTTCTAGAGTCCCAAGTGTACCAGTGTTCCCAGTTCCTCCAGAGTTCCCAAGGCTCCTGGAGTGAACTTACCTTGTTCTTGGACTCCTGCAGTCTGGATGGCAGGTTGGTGAGTTCCTTTTTGGCGTTCTCGGCGGTGTCTGCGGCCTTCTGACTGTCAGGGACGACTCCGTCACACTTTGGACCCCCACATTTCCTCTTTCCCAGATCCTGACCACACAGAGCTCCCCCACATTCTGAACAGTCCTGCAGACCGGGCCCTCCACAGATCTGGATCAGTTACATTTATTTTCAGACTCTTAACATTCAGAGTGTCTATAATCAGTCCTCTGATTGGCCGATACCATAGTCATGTGACGTTTTTGAGGTACACCCACCTTTTGGTTGAGGTTGGCCACGCTGAGCTCGTTGACCTTCTTCTCCAGTGGCGCCAGGTCTCCTCTGCTACTGCACGCGCTCAGTTTCCGTTTGGCCTCTTGTCTGGTGTCCATGGAGTCCTCCACAGCCCTGCTGGCATTTCTGACCCTTTTTTCATCAGACATGAAGGACTTATGGAACTTCTGGATCCCATCCAGCAGCTCTAAAACAGAACCAGAGGACACACTCAGACTGAGAGTCCGCTCTCTGCTGGAAGGATCTTCAAACGGCCTCAAGACAACAACATGTCAACATTAAAGGAGACATGCCCCTTTTCAAACATCCGACACAATTTACTATTGCTGATGTCACAAGGGGAGTGGATTCTGAAGAGACAATGAAGGGTCCACTTTAAGGGGTCCCCTTTAAACCAGCCCCTGTCACATTTCAAACCATAAATACTAAACTTTTGAATCTTAGAGCCTTTGATTATTTTTTGAATGTTTCCATAAACACTTGATGTCATTTAATAACTGGTAACTTTAACTGGTGCATTTATAATTTAAACAAAAGAAAACATCATGAATTACATTTGAGATAAAGGATTCAGTGATGATATAATAGTGAAAAATGATTTCATTGATCCAGTGACAGATAAAATGTGAAATGAAAGAGAAAATTCTGACTTTATATAAACATGAATAATTTTCAGTGAACTGAAGCATCAGTAAGGAGGATGATTTTCAGAGTAACTTTAACATTTAAATCATTTTGTTTACATGTATTCTTTAAATCTAAATCATCAAATCTCGATAACGAGAGCCCATCATAGGCCCCGATTATCACTCAGAGATGATCCGGATAACAGATTCAGCCTGTGAAAACCCAGAATACACTCAGAGACTTTCGAGATGTGTCATCTAAGATAAGAAAATCAAAGAGTGTCATACGGATCTTCCTTCTTACCGTCCATGTCTTCATCTTTGCCGTCAGAATCATCGTTTAATTTATTCTTCAAATTGTTCAGAAGCTTCTTGAACTCCAGCTGAATGCTGTCCATTTCTGAGTTCAGGAGAGGAGACGGATCGATCAGGATCATGTTCGGGTCCACAGAGTCTTTCAGCTTCCTGTTAGAAAAGATTTTAAAAACAGTCACAGAGCTTCTTAACCCCATTTAAGAGCTTTCCAGGCCTCACGCTTCTGTCTAGAGACGCCGTTAAGCTTCAGTTTCAAATAAAACACATCATGTGCCCCCCACAGCCATCAGCCAGAGGGTAACAGGACCACCTCTGAACATCAGGACCACCTCTAAACATCAGGACCACCTCTGAACATCAGAACCACCTTTTAACAGAGGGTCTTTGGTAGAGGTTTTTAGTAAAGGGTCTTTGGTAGAGGTTTTTAGTAAAGGGTCTTTGGTAGAGGTTTTTAGTAAAGGGTCTTTGGTCGAGGTTTTTAGTAAAGGGTCTTTGGTCGAGGTTTTTAGTAAAGGGTCTTTGGTGGAGGTTTTTGGTAAAGGGTCTTTGGTGGAGGTTTTTGGTAAAGGGTCTTTGGTGGAGGTTTTTGGTAAAGGGTCTTTGGTGGAGGTTTTTGGTAAAGGGTCTTTGGTGGAGGTTTTTAGTAAAGGGTCTTTGGTGGAGGTTTTTGGTAAAGGGTCTTTGGTGGAGGTTTTTAGTAAAGGGTCTTAGGTAGAGGTTTTTAGTAAAGGGTCTTTGGTGGAGGTTTTTGGTAAAGGGTCTTTGGTGGAGGTTTTTAGTAAAGGGTCTTTGGTGGAGGTTTTTAGTAAAGGGTCTTTGGTGGAGGTTTTTGGTAAAGGGTCTTTGGTGGAGGTTTTTAGTAAAGGGTCTTTGGTGGAGGTTTTTAGTAAAGGGTCTTTGGTGGAGGTTTTTAGTAAAGGGTCTTTGGTGGAGGTTTTTAGTAAAGGGTCTTTGGTGGAGGTTTTTGGTAAAGGGTCTTTGGTGGAGGTTTTTGGTAAAGGGTCTTTGGTGGAGGTTTTTGGTAAAGGGTCTTTGGTGGAGGTTTTTAGTGAAGGGTCTTTGGTAGAGGTTTTTAGTAAAGGGTCTTTGGTGGAGGTTTTTATTAAAGGGTCTTAGGTGGAGGTTTTTGGTAAAGGGTCTTTGGTGGAGGTTTTTAGTAAAGGGTCTTTGGTGGAGGTTTTTGGTAAAGGGTCTTTGGTGGAGGTTTTTAGTAAAGGGTCTTTGGTAGAGGTTTTTAGTAAAGGGTCTTTGGTGGAGGTTTTTAGTAAAGGGTCTTTGGTGGAGGTTTTTAGTAAAGGGTCTTTGGTGGAGGTTTTTAGTAAAGGGTCTTTGGTGGAGGTTTTTGGTAAAGGGTCTTTGGTGGAGGTTTTTAGTAAAGGGTCTTTGGTAGAGGTTTTTGGTAAAGGGTCTTTGGTGGAGGTTTTCTTGGTCAGGTGTCTCTGGTGGTGTCCTTAATAGGGGTTTTGTTGTAGATGGTCTTGTATTGAGGGTGGTGGAGGGTTTTTGATGGACAGTCTCAGGCCTTTTTGTTTCTGGTCTTCCTTACTGCGGAGACACTCCGCTGGTTTAAATGCCAAATGTTAACTGACTGCAGACCTGATATTTAAACCTGGTGGCTCGTACCCAATCATGGCGCACAGTTTCTCCAGCTCCTCCACTGTCGGGGGGGAGAGTGCTGTGAGGTTGGAGAGGTCGTTCATCCTTGAGTGTAACTCCAGCATCCGCCGCTGATGACTGCCTTTGGGCTGCGGCTGGTCATCCAGGCGAGGGATGAAGGTCCTCATCGTCTGCGCTGCCCGCTGCACGTCTGTGACATTTTGTGTCCAGAGCGCAGTGCAGGCATGACACGGCTCGCAGGCAGGAAATGATGAGTCATAGCCAGGAGCACACTGATCGCAAAAGATCCCTGTCACCCCAACCCGACAAATACAGTCGCCAGTTTCAGGGTCACATGATGGACGCTGGGTTCCCTCCATGTTGCAGTCACAGGCTGAGGAAGGACAGGTGGAAGGTTAAGAACAGGTGTGTCACAAGACGTCTTCATTGAAAGATCTGCTCACTCACAGATACACTGCAGGTCAGGATTCCCAAAATGATTCTCTCCACATTCATCACACTGTCGGCCCCCAAACTCAGCACGGCACGGACACTGACCCGTCACCTGAACGCATCACAACACAGTCAGGACATTCACAAGATCAGATCAACATGAACAACACAAGGAATCAATAATCAAGCTGTCAGCTTGTCACCAACAGTTCAGACCATCGTTTCTATAAAAGCTGTACCTGGTCTCATGATTTCACTCAGCTGGTTCTGAATCAGGGTGTTATAACCTGTGCTCAGCAGACGCCATGTTGGAAACAACTTCTCTAGTGTTGATTTGGCTTCAGGTAAAAGAGGCAGCCTTTAGCCTCCTCGCTAACAGCTACAGTGTGCCCATCGAGCTAACATCCTCCAGTCAACAAAACATGAGGAAGTGTTAAACCTGCAGTTCCTTAAGTGTCCACCTGAGGCTGCCACAAACAGCCATTGGAAGGCTTTGAGTCTCCACACTAACAGATAACAAGCCGCCATTACTGCAGCGGAAAAAGGTGTGATATGTGGCTGTGAGCTGCTAATGATAGCTAATAAGCGAAAAGGGCTAACTGGGAGTTGCTGGAGCTACTGGCTGTTTAATGTTTGAACGCAACACAAGGCAAATAAAAAGCAGCTTGCCATACTTTATGGTCTTTTCTATCCAACTTGCAAGCAAATAGATGGATTCTGACCTCTACCAGTCACGGTTTAATCTGTGTTAAAGACGGGCTGTGTAACAGGATCGTCAGCTCAGGCTGAGGTTGGTTCAGTTTTTTATTGTCTTGAATTCAGGTGGAATTTTGAACTGAAATAAGTGGCTCCTGGATGAACTCGTGATCTTAATATCTTCTAGCCTGCTGAGTTAGAAAAAATTCACCTCTGTACAGTGCCTGCTGTTAACGAAATTAGCGATTCAGATGGGAAACATTATTTGCAGCAGGCTGTAAACATGTTTATTTCTGCTGTGAAAACATCTTTTTTTGGCTTGGTGTGTTTGTGACTTCCTGTACTTCTGGAGCCAGGCCCATATAAGGGCACGGCTGTTTGACTGACAGGTGGACACCCTGTAGCTGCTAGCGAAGAGGCTAAAGACCCACCTCTTTACCTCATTCTAACTCAAATAAAGCTGAGTTGGGGGTTTGACTTTATGTGTGTGTGTGTGTGTGTGTGTGTGTGTGTCTGTGTGTGTGATACCTTTTCACAGGTGTTGGACTCTGAGTTTACAGGGTCACAGTTACAGGGCTGACAGCCTGCTGGTCCATCCAGGTTCCAGAACCCATCCTCACAGGAGTCACAAAGGACCCCGCCGGCCCCCGTCCTGCAGGGACACTGACCCGTCCTCTGGTCACAGACACATGGACTCCCCAGAGGACACTCAACCACCTGCGTCCCTCTCCGGTCACACGAGCACTCTGGCAGGTTAAAGGTGAAACACTAATTAAAACATCCTGAACCAGATCCAGGGGATCAGAGCAGAACCAGGGGGTCAGAGCAGAACCAGGGGATCAGAGCAGAACCAGGAACTCTCACCACTTAATAAATCTTATTTCAGGACTCTCTCCAAAAACATAAACCGGCCTAGACCTCAACATCAAGACAAGATACGGATCTCATCTCAACCCACCGTGGGTCCAGACCCTTTCAGCACTTAGTAAGTTACAGTAGAGAGGACAAGGTTCCTCTAACAGACAGAAACCTCGAGCAGAACCAGACTCACGTTAGAGGGACATCTGAAAAAGAGTGAGAGAGAGGGAGTGACCTTTGCAGCCCTGGTCTGGGGCGTCGCCGTAGTAACCAGGTTTGCAGGTGTTACACCGTGGGCCCGTGGTGTTGTGGAGGCAGCGCAGACACTCTCCGCTCAAACGGTCACAGGCATGACGATCCTCAACATCGATGTTGTTGTTGCAAAGACACTCCTCGCAGCTCGCACCTGGCAACGCCAGGTTACCATAGAAACCAGGGCTGCACTGGTCGCAACGAGCACCTGTGAAAGGTGAGACTGGAATGTGCTCAGCTGTTTGATTTCTGTAAATGTTGTGTCCACTCGACTGGCAGGTGTAAAGGTGACACACCTGAACATGTGAGTACAGGTGTGAAGGTGAGACTCTGAGGTCCTACCTGTGTGCCCCTTTCTGCAGGTGCAGGATGGACTGAGGGATTCTGGGTCCAGTTGACACGAAGTGGCAAAGAATCGTCCACTGCCCTCGACGTCTGGACACAAACATGGCCGACAAGGCTGACCGGAGGCAGGATTACCATGGTACCCATCCACACACCTGCATCAGACGCAGGTCAGTAGAGCCATGACATCATCACACATCATCAAACATCATCACACATCTCTGACTGAAAACAGGGCAACAGAAGAAGGTTTTACTGTAAGCTCAGTCAGTCATGTGATCCCAGAGTGTGAATCAATAAACAAAGGTTGATACTGATATCTCACCTGTCACACTGCGGCCCGGTGGCATGCTCCCTGCATTTCACACACTCTCCGGTCTCCTGGTCACACTGGTCTGAGAGTTGGTTACACTCACAGACTCGACAGGTGGGGAAACCCCAAAACCCAGTCTGACAGTGATCACAGCGGCGACCTGCGACCTGCGAGCGACACGCACACTGACCTCTGACCTGATCACACATCTCTGACAGGGAGCCGCGGGGGTCACACTCACAGGCTGAGAGCAAAGAGTAGAGAGAGAATCACCTGAAGTAACACCTGTAACATCCTTCATCTCATTCATGTCAGCGTGGAGATTAATGAAGGATGTCTCACGTCTGCAGCCGTCAGGTCCAAAACCAAACGTCAGGGGTGAACAGGTGTCACAGCATCGACCAATCACATTGGTTTTACATTCACAGAATCCTCCCAGTTTACTGCAGGATGGCCCGAGAGAGCCGTCCACGTTACACCTGCATGCTGACATCAGAAAACAGACAAACAACCATGAACAACAAACAACAGGAAGGATTAATGTCAGGTCTGTTACACCGTGTAACCCTGCAGATCCCAAGAAGAATAGCTTCTGATATGCTAAAGCTAATGACGACACAAACAAACAAACAAAACAAACAAACAAACGAATATCTTGAGATGTCACACCTGTGAGGAGGACGGATTATCTCGGCTCACTAACTCAGATTCAGACACATTTGTTGAGAATATTTGAGAGAATAGTCCTTTTGTGTGTGCAGGAAATGTTTCAGATCAGAGGATGAAAGAGGAAGAGGACAAACAGAACTCCAGAAACCTGATCCTGGTTCACAAATGTTCACAGAGGGTTTTTTAAAAGGAGAGCTGAGGATGGAAACATGTTCCTTAAACGACTGTTTGACTTTAAATAAATCAAACGTTGATTTACAAACACTTACGAACGGCTCCTTTGTGGATTCGTGCCGACATGCTCTTCACGAGTTCCTCACAGATTTTCGGTACTGGCTCCTGAGGGCCGAGTTCAGCAGCCAATCCAATGCAGCGAAAGCGTCGGAAAGAGTCGAGATCACTCTGGGAGCAGAAGTCCTGGACCGACTCGATGTTGGGAATCAAACCAATCTAAAGAAAATGAAAGTTGAAGAGATTAAACTGGATTCCTGCCTGTTTTCTGTATGAAACATTCTCCCCTCTTCCCAGCATGCAGCCTGCTCGTCGTACCCAGGGTCTCTAAAAGTAGTCTGGGAGGTGGAGCCTTTAGTTATCAGGCTCCTCTTCTCTGGAATCATTTACCGGTTGAGGTTCGGGGAGCAGACACCCTCTCTACTTTTAGGAGTAGACTTCAAACTTTCCTTTATGATAAAGATTATAGTTTGAGCTGGATCAGGTCTGAACCAGCTCTTAGTTAGTCTGCTATAGGTTTGGACTGTTTCCCTCTCTTCTCTATCTGTCAGTCTAACTTCTGATCTTAATGTCCCATTAAAGTTATTAACCATGGATCTCTCTGGGAGTCTCTGAGTTTGTCTGTTAGGTTCCTTTGGATTGTTGCTGTGGACGGCCTGCTGCCATGGACCTGACAGACTCCAGCTGCTACGACTTCTTACAGTTTCAACACACAAATATGGACTCTGTGTTGGGTCTCTGTCAATAAATAAAGATTGATTGACTGAACATTGTCTGTTCGGACCAACATTCAGAAAAACACAAATACCAAACCTGCAGTGATACCTCAACCATCATGAGCTCTGATTGGACGGTCATGTTTGGGGGTGGAGTCCAGTTATTTGTCAGTCAATCAAAGTTAGACCTTCTTACCGAGTCGATCAGGATGTGTGAAGACGAGTCATCAGGTCCAGCGTGTTTGTTCCAAATGACATCCACAAAATACCGACCGCCAGCGTTCAGACACACCCAGGGGTCCAGAACACCTCCTCTGTGAACAACAACAACATAAACAACAACAACAATAACATCAACAAGACAACAACAAGACAATAACAACGCATCATCATGGTTATGAGACATACATGATGTTACCTAAACACCAAACATGTTAGAAACATGATGATGTGATTCTCCCTGGTTGGGCTCAGGTACCTCACCTTGAGTTTCCAGGAAGAAGCAGAGTTTTACTTCCTGTTGGATCACTGCTGCAGCCCCCATCACCTGGCGACAGTGTGGTGATGCTGACAGAGGCCAGCCAATCAACTGGAGCCTGTAATGAAGCCACAGTCTTTATTTCTTTTATAAGTAGAACCAGCACAACAGTCAAAACCAGGATCAGGACCCCGACAGTTCTCTTTACCTCAGGCTCGTAGCGAATTACCAGCTGGTAATCCATTGATGATGGGAGGTTTTCTACTGTGAATCTAAGCCCCGCCCCCTCTAGCACCCTAACCAGTCCCAGGCCGGTCCAAGTGACGGGGTGGTCAGCTGACCTCTGGCGTGGGATGATCTGTAGGGCTGAACCTGGGTCCAGAGGGATGCTGCTTTGCTGCAGAAAACCAAAGACACTCAATAAAGATCTGACTGGCCCTCAGGCTGGACTGAGTCCCCCTATTGGTGGGAGAAATATTAGCACCACAGAAGGTGAGTCACACCTGTCTCCTTTGCCGAGCACGTCGTCGAGTCCTTCGAACCAGAACAACTCTTCCGTTACTGAACCTGAAGTCATAACCCCGCTCTCTGTAGAACTGCTCACACTCCGGCAACAGACCAGGGTTCAGCTGAAGGACAAAGGACAACAGGTGAGACCACTCAAAGGACTGCAGGTGAGTCTACTCAAAGGACTACAGGTGAGTCCACTCAAAGGACTACAGGTGAGTCCACTCAAAGGACTACAGGTGAGTCCACTCAAAGGACTACAGGTGAGACCACTCAAAGGACTACAGGTGAGTCCACTCAAAGGACTACAGGTGAGTCCACTCAAAGGACTACAGGTGAGTCTACTCAAAGGACTACAGGTGAGTCCACTCAAAGGACTACAGGTGAGTCCACTCAAAGGACTACAGGTGAGTCCACTCAAAGGACTACAGGTCAAAACACGATGTCAGATATTAATTGATACATCTGTATGTATATTTCTTTATGTTGATACACACACAGTTGGGTGTGTTGCTGTTGGTTCCTGTTAACACTGCTGTCTGTCAGGTAACACTGCTGGTTCAACTGAAAGCACACAGGTGTGTACCTGAAACCACATTCTGATTATCGTTGTAAAACACACCAGAGAAGAAGAAGACGATGGTGGAGAAGGAGCAGGAGAAGACAATGGTGGAGGAGGAGCAGGAGAAGACGATGGTGGAGAAGGAGCAGGAGAAGGGGGTCTTCCAAAAAGTGGAGCAGCAAGCTCCGCCTCATACAGGAAGTAGTCCAATGGAGGCAGGAAGTACCCAGGAGCGGGGTCAGAGCAGCGTCTGCCAACCATATTTGGTAAACAGTGACACTGTCCGTTTTCAGGAGAACACCTGAAAAGGATAAATAACTCACTTTAACTTTAATGATTACCAACAGTCACATCATCAACCTGTTCATCTGGTTAAAACTGGTTTCATCCAGTTTGGTTATCAAGTTTATTTGGTTTATTTAAGGTTTTTTGGGTTATCGAGTTTAATGTATTTATTGGACAAATCAGGTTTATAGGGGATTTTTTTACTGGGTTTACTTTTGGTTTATTTGGATTATTTTTATTTATTTATTTTGGTGTGTTTGTGTGTGTGTGTGTGTGTGTGTGTGTGTGTGTGTGTGTGTGTGTGTGTGTGTGTGTGTGTGTGTGTGTGTGTGTGTTGGGGGGGGGGGTATTAGATTTTTTTGGTTCATTTGGGTTTATTTAGGTCCTCATTTAGACAGAGAAGATCATAAACATCACCATGTTTGATAAACCAGCCAGAAGAAATCATTCAATGATAATTAACCATGTGGGAGCTGACATACGTGTTGCTGTGAGCTCCTCCGATGTCACAGTCACAAGGTGAACACCTGAACACGGAGTTTCCCAAACCCCAGAAACCTGCCTGCAGACCGAACAGAAACACATCAAAGAATAAAATCAATCAGAGGTGAGGGTGAGTTTTTATAGAACTATCTGCATCATGACGAGGTCCAGACCTTACCAGAACTGGATCCCAATGAGGTCTGGAAAATAACAAGGTCAGGATCATTACAACAACTAGACCTGAATGAGGTCTTGATCATTATGAGGTCTGATTCCTTACAAGGTCTGGCTCATTACAAGGTCAGGGTCACAAAGAGGTCTGGATTATAATCAGGTCTGGATCATAAAAAGGTTTAGTCAGCTCTAGTTAGGGTCCTGATTAAGTCAGACAGGACAGGACAGGATCTAGAAGAGGTCAGGGTCACAGAGTTTAGCTGTCGGGGGTGAATCATGCTGTCTGTCTTTTTCCTGGTGATGAAGATTCAGTTTCATGTGTTCATCAGGTGAATGTGTGAACACTTGCAGTTCCCTGAGGTGACCAGCAGAGGTCAGGCTGCTGTCTTCAGGTGTTACTCACCACGCAGCGATCACACAGC
This sequence comes from Labroides dimidiatus, assembly GCA_030710495.1. Classification (NCBI taxonomy): domain Eukaryota; kingdom Metazoa; phylum Chordata; class Actinopteri; order Labriformes; family Labridae; genus Labroides; species Labroides dimidiatus. The sequence continues at coordinate 33,803,479 of CM061147.1, forward strand.
GGTCCACTCGCAAAACGATCACAGTCACAGCTTCCTGTCTGCTGATCACATGACCCAACACTTCCCAAACCATGACACCTGCACACTGAAACACACACACACACACACACACACACGGTAAACAAATGTAAACATGAACAGGCAGTTTTTGTTTGTTTCTGAATGAAAAGTTGAATCTTCACCCTGACAGCCTGCCGGGTCGTCCGCTCTCAGATTGAAGAACCCTGGTTTGCAGCGATCGCAGCGTTGACCCTCAACGTTTTCTTTACACGTGCACTGACCGCTCACAGCATCACATAGACCACCGCCCTGAGAGCCGGCTGAGTCACAGTCACATGCTGAAACAGGAAGTCAGTTATAAATACTTAATGACAGAACCTCGGTTTGAATAAGAGGACACTTACAGACATTTAAAAGCGTCACCAGTAAGTGTGTCTCATGTCCCAGTAAGAACAGGAACCAACAAACCAGTCCGCTCTCACCTGAAGCTCACTCTGAAGGTCTTTAACTAGGACAAGTTCAGATAGTCAAAGTTTTGGATGCAGCTTGTAGCTGCGCACAGCAGAGGGCAGTGTTACCTTTCACTGCAGACACCCTGCCTGGTTTCTGATTTAGTTTTCAGTTGTTCAGGATTTGAAGTGGATGTTTGTGAAGCTGAGTGAGGAAACCTAACTCTATAGAAATATAGAAAACAAACAAACAAAAAAAAAAAACCTGTGTGCTATGAAGTCCATTCTTCCATCTTCTACCACTTATCCTGTTCAGGGTCATGGGGCGAGAGGCGGGGGTCCACCCTGGACTGGTCTCCAGCCAATCACAGGGCTGACACACAGAGACAGACAACCTTTCATAATCACACCTACGAACAATTTAGGATCACCACTTAACCTGATGAGCATGTTTTTGGACTGTGGGAGGAAGCTGGAGTACCTGGAGAGAACCCACGCATGCACGGGGAGAACATGCAAACTACACACAGAGTACAGAGTACACCGGCTGATCCAAGATTTGAACTGGTGACCTTTTTGCTGTGAGGCTGCAGCTCTAACACTGCACCACTGTGCAGCCCTGCTTTGCAGTCATTTCAACCAAAGCTAAGATGTGTGTGTGTAAAACAGACCCTGATTATAGCTCAGGGTGCGAGGATCTCTTTAGGTTACCCTAACAAACACAGAGGAGAAGGACTCAACCGCAGGAAAATAAAAAAATCCAAAGTCCAGAAAAACACTCAGAGGGAAACATGAAAAAACCTCTGAAGCACAAGGAAATATCACAGGTACCCCAGGTATCATGACACCTGGGAGAAAGAACTATCAAATATCTGTACTCTAAACATACGTATGCAGGCCTGCGGGTCGTCTCTGGCTTTTTGAGGATCCTGGTACAGATAGGGTCGACACTGTTCACACTGAGGTCCTGCCCTGTCATGGCGACAGTTGTCACAGACGCCACCACTCACACCACCCGTAGCTTCAAAGCGAGAGACATCAAAGTGGCACGAGTCCGACAGACCATTACAGTCACATCCTGCATGAGACGCAGAAAAATAAAGAAAACAAACCGTCCCCATCAAAACCAAACTCAAAACATGTAATAATAATAATAATAATAATAATAATAATAATAATAATAATAATAATAATAATAGTCTTCATAATCAGCTATTTGACTTTAAGGACTTATTTCAACACAAAGAAAAGAGTCTTCATGTCTTACTCCTGCAGACGTCAGCTGTGTTTTCTCCTCCAGGCCTCCAGGGGGAGTCGTGGTGGAAGTCCTGACATCTCTCACAGTTCTCTCCTGCAGTGTTGTGCTGGCAAACACACTGACCGTGCACCTGAAAGACACAAAAACTTTTAACTGAAAGCCTAATGAAGACCCAAGAACTGAAGAAGACCAAGAATCCTGTACCAGTCCAAAACTGACCTGTACCAGTCCAAAACTAACCTGTACAAGTCCAGAAAAACTGACCTGTACCAGTCCAAAACTAACCTGTACCAGTCCAGGAATACTGACCTGTACCAGTCCAAAAACTAACCTGTACCAGTCCAAAAACTAACCTGTACCAGTCCAAAACTAACCTGTACCAGTCCAAAAAACTGACCTGTACTAGTCCAAAAACTAACCTGTACAAGTCCAAAAACTGACCTGTACCAGTCCAAAAACTAACCTGTACCAGTCCAAAACTGACCTGTACCAGTCAAAAACTAACCTGTACTAGTCCACAACTTACCTGTACCAGTCCAAAACTGACCTGTACCAGTCCAAAAATGACCTGTATCAGTCTAAAAACTGACCTGTACTAGTCCAAAACTGACTTGTACCAGTCCAAAAATGACCTGTACTAGTCCAAAACTGACCTGTACTAGTCCAAAACTGACCTGTACCAGTCCAACCACTGACCTGTACCAGTCCAAAACTGACCTGTACTAGTCCAAAACTGACCTGTACTAGTCCAACCACTGACCTGTACTAGTCCAACCACTGACCTGTACTAGTCCAACCACTGACCTGTACCAGTCCAAAACTGACCTGTACTAGTCCAACCACTGACCTGTACCAGTCCAAAACTGACCTGTACCAGTCCAACAACTGACCTGTACCAGTCCAAAACTGACCTGTACTAGTCCAAAACTGACCTGTACCAGTCCAACCACTGACCTGTACCAGTCCAAAACTGACCTGTACTAGTCCAAAACTGACCTGTACTAGTCCAAAAACTGACCTGTACCAGTCCAAAACTGACCTGTACCAGTCCAAAACTAACCTGTACCAGTCCAAAACTGACCTGTACCAGTCCAAAACTGACCTGAATCAGTCCAGAACTGACCTGTACCAGTCCAGAACTGACCTGTACTAGTCCAACCACTGACCTGAATCAGTCCAGAACTGACCTGTACCAGTCCAAAACTGACCAGTACCAGTCCAGAACTGACCTGTACCAGTCCAGAAAAACTGACCTGTACCAGTCCAAAAACTGACCCATATGAGATAAAGACCTAAACCAACCCATAACCAGAACCAGTCTTAGTTCTCACCATTCCAGTCTGGGTGAAGACGTCCCCCCGTCCAGAGTCTACAGGTGTGCACTGGCTTGCATGTCCATTACAGAAACAGCTTCCTCGGACCACCATGTTGTAAAGAGCGTAGTAATATTTTTCCTGAGGGTTCCTGCGGCGTCGGGATATCAGAGTGTCGCCAAGCGTAAAGAGACGAGTGAAATTCACTCGAATATTCGTCACAGTGATGAGATCTGAGAACAACATGTTTAACGTTCAGTCCATGAGAAAAAAAAACCATCTCTGAATTCATAAAAAGTTAATACTGAGTTTAATTCAATCTGCTTGAAAATCCTCAGAGAGCAGGATTCTCATACATCAGCTGACCTTGGATGTTTGCTGCGTATGGATTCTCTATTTCAAAGATGGGGTCCAGAGCTTTCAGCACCACCTGATGAACACATTACATGTGAAAACAAACACGTTAACATGTAAAACAATAAGAAACATTTGAAAAAAATGAAAACACATTTAAAGACGTCTAAAGACAGACTTTGAAATGAACAGTCACAGCTGACTGAAGCAAATAACCTCCCCAAACAAACTTTGAGTTATCTGAAGTGAATAACTCAATGACCTTTAACAACCTGAGCCATACCTGCCAACACTTCTGATTCATAATCCCTGCTGAACTCTTCATGCATAATTTCTCCAGATTTTCTCCCAGTTTTTCACACTGACACCAATTAAACCCTCTGGAACCCAAACCCACTGGTGGGATTAAATGACTGTCATTTACAAGACATATGTTCAATCCAGAAACAGAAAAAAAACAGCGTTATCGTCAGATTCTCAAGTTTCCGAGGGTACCTGAATGTACCCTCGGTTTGGTACTAATTAAAGATCTCCACCAAAATGAGCACATTAAGATCATCTTTTATAAACAGTGTGAACTGAACACCTCTCCGTCAGTGGACGGCTCTGATCCTGAGTATCGGCCGTCACAGACAACATCATCAATGCTGTTGGCCGGCTCTGCAGACACTGAGGGGAAATGAAGCGAACAATCCTCTGCAAAATAACGGAAAACTTTCCAGCTCCGCCCAAAATCCTTCGAACGTTCCACCAACATGGCCGCTGGACGAAAGCTCTGCAGAGAGCAAAGGAAGCAACACGGCAGAATTAATGAGAGGAATTTAATCCAGCCAGGACAACCCAACAGGTCAGAAATCCAGAGGGGGGGGGGCGGGTCTGGCCTCCAAAGAGTGTGCTAGCATCATCAGTTACCTTAAAGGTGAGGACCAGGTGACTAAACTGGAACACGGTCTCGAGGTCCAGCCTGATGCTGACTTCATGGACTCCTAGAAACAAACATCACTATATGAGCTGTAAGAACCCAAACACCAACAGGAATAAAGGACATGATTATACAATTCAGACTGCCCTGTCTACATCAATATACTCTGTGAAACTCCTTATATTAAACACACACACACACACACATATATGTATATATAACACAGTTGGATCTTAAAAAGGTTCCGAGTAGAGTTTCAAAATGCAAAACAAAGACATGAGGGTGAGACAAAAAAGGGTCGTGGTCACTTTAACAGTTAAAAGTGAAACATTCTGTTCATCAGCTGATCGAAAGTTTAAAAGCACAACTTCTAAAAGACTAACTCTGTGTCAAAATGTGGACTGAAGGTGACTTCCTGTCAAGTGTTCACTCTGTCATGACCTCCTGATGGCGAAGGCTAAAAAGCTTCCTCTCTTTGAACGTGGTCGGATTGTTGAGCGTCATAAGCCTCTCACAGCGCACCGTCGCTGCTGAGGTGTAGTAAGACGCAGTAAGACGGCCATTTTGAATTTAAAGTCATTCCAGCAGCATTCCTGATCCTGATCCTGAACTCACTCCGTGCTTCATTCATCATAATACTTCACGGACCAAAGGTCAGGTACCTAAAGATCCACCAGCTGAGTTTCCTGTGTCCTGATCTGGGGACTTTTCTAGGACTTGGACTCAGATATTTTCTTTGGTGACTTGGACTTGACTCAGCTGGAACACTGAGGACTTGAGACTCAACTTGGACGTGACCTGTGGTGACTCAACTACAACACTGGTGAACATACATGGAGCTTTCTGATGGACTACATTAGTAGTCAGTAAAATTCAGATACAGTTTCTCTGAGTGTCTTTGGGTCGTTTCTCAGATCAGATGTTCACTGAAACAGATTCTTAGAGATGAATGAAGGATTTGGTGTTTTGCTATTTATGTAAATTGTTTTGAGAAATGCTCTCACTGTTTAACAAATGTCGAGGATGATTTTAGAAATGTGTCAGTAAGACACCTGAAACAGGACGGTCTGATGAATCTGTGAAGCTGTATTCATAAAACACAAAGTGCTCTGAAAATCAAACTGCATCCTTCATTCATTTCTACAGATTCAGTTTGAACCGTGAGTTTGTTTTCATTTCCAGTTCATTCAGAAAAAAAAACTGGCTAGCCCCTCCTCCTTGATGTCATCCTCTCTCTGATTGGTCAGAGTCTACCTCATGATGTCACCCTCTCTCTGAGTGGAGGGATTAAACTCACCATTTTCAGATTGCCACCACCTGAGCTTCCTGTCTGGGTCAAAGGTCGTGATGATGTTGTCGATGTGGTGGCTGTTTGGGTTGCTGCTGTAGGGCAGCCTGGAGTCACATGTGAAACATTTCTGTTCCTCCTGATGAAACACATCGAATCCAACAGATTATGATTTATTATCATTAAATACTTCAACTTAAACCTAACTGAGGAGAAGTGGAAAGAAATGAAACATTTATGATTTTTTAAAGACACATTCCTGAAAAAATAGAGTCAACGGAGCGACTGAATGAAGAGGAAAGGTGGAAAAAAAAAAAAAAAGGCAGGAATGAGAAGAAATAATTCCTCAGGGTGGAAAAAAGTGTGCTGGATAATAACTGACAGATCAGAACATGTCGGAGTATGAAAGTCAAAGCGTGAGCCAGAAACACATCCATCAGACAGAAAACACACACACACACACACAGAACACACACAGAAGAACAAAAGAGACACACGTGGAACACAGAACACGTGTGTTTGAGAAAACTGAGTGTGTTTAACCTACGATCACCTGAATACACCACAAAGACAAGATACTAACCTTCAAACTGATAAACTTCAATCAATCAATCAATCAGTCTTTATTTATATAACACCAGTTCAGAACAAACGTTATCTCAAGACGCTTTAACAAGCGTTAACAGGTTTAGACCTGTAAAAATTAATATGAACTTTATTGTTTCTTTTTGTCAATCAAGAACAGTAAAGAATTACACACACACACACACACACACACACACACACACACACACACACACACACACACATAATGTGTTTTTCACCTCTAAATATCCAATGATGCAGTACTTCTGAGGTCCGTCCAGACCACAGGTGGAGGAGGCTGAGAGCCGAGCTGCTCGACCCACCATCAGGTCACCCAGCGGTGGGTTACAGGAACCATCAGGACACTGGCTTTGCAGATCCTGAAGCCATACTGCTGGGATTAAAGCTATAGAAGAAGAAATTTGAGACGCTTTAAGCTTTTTATTTAATGTAGAAATAAACCCAACAGAATGTGAATACCACCCTGAAACTCACAGAAGAGGAAGACGAAGAGCATTCTGTACTGGAGAGCCTGTTTTCCTCTGATGGACTCTTCTGGGATCACGTGGTCTCTGTTTTATGATGTCATCCTCCCGGCTTTAATTGATGGCCCTCAGATGGACAACATGTATGTGATGTTTTCAGGTGGATTTGGTCTGTGTGAGCGAGAAACATGACGAAGAATTAGACAAAAAAAAAACTGTCATCCATAAAATAAATATTTTATCAGTTGAAAACAAAATGACTTGAAGATCAATAAAAAAAAATCCATTTAAAGCAGAAGACAACAAAACTAACCAGACCCCAAAACCTACAAACCCCCAAACATTAAGACCATCTAACCCAAAACTTGCAGTAAGACCACTGAGCCTTCAAAGAACTGAACCAACAGACCTCAAAACCTTCACAGATTCAACGAGCACAGGAAGTGGACCACTCCAAATCTACCAGGATCTTTAATCCAAAGACCAACAAACAAGACACACAACTAAAAGAGTACATCTCACCCCCTGACCCCCTGACCCCCTAAGAACCTGAAGACCAGCCCACCAAGGACCAAAATCCAACAGACCATCAACCCACTGAAATACTACTAGTACCCTTACAGACATTAAAACCCGTAGTCCTCTAAACCCTCAGACCCCCACATCCCTTATCCTCCAAACTAAACATTCCCAAACATGAAATCCCCCCTTTTCTTTAGATCGCTTCACCAAAGAACCACCACAAACCCAAAGACTCCTTAACCACCAAAACTACAAAGTTCCAGACATAAAGACCCCTACTCCATTACACCTTCAACCTTTCCAGACCTCAGAGACCTCAGAGACCTCAGAGACCTCAGAGACCTCTGAACCCCCAGCTCAGGTTGGAATGTTTGACCTTTAAATGTGGATATTATGTTTGACTTCAGACAAAGCTTTAGAAAGGTTTTCAGGTATATTCATGTTGAATTTGAATTTCACAAAGCCCCCCTCACACACACACACACACACACACAGGACCGTAAAACGTAGACCCTAGAGGCACAGATGAACTTCAACGGGAATGTTTGAGCCTCAGCAGTGATTACAAGGATTAACTTCACTGAGTTTCACTCTAAGAACAACTTCAGTTCAGCTCAGTGTTTTCATGACAGTCTGTAACCTCCAGAAATAAGTAGCTGTTAGATTTTAATGTCTGTTAGAGTTTTAATTTAAACGTTTATCTCTACGAGGAAAGAATATTTAAACATCATCATCATCAGTCTTAAGCTTTTGAAACTCAGAAACTGGACTCACTTAGACCAGAACCGGACTCACTGGGAGCAGAGGTCTGTGAGGGTTTGCAGACAAAAATCTTCTGAAGAGAAACAAACAAACCAAAGTGTTTCTCTTCTGACCTTTTTTTTAAACTCAGGAACTTTTAAATAGATTTTCTTTCCACAAAGTTCCTCGTCACATATGTTTCAGGGTTTTTCTCAACAGATAACAGACGAACATTTTACAGTCTGGTTTGTTTTTATCTCACATTATAAACTTCATTTCATGTGAAACTTCACCTCTTCTCTTTAAAATGATAAAAACAATCACCTAGCGTTGGAAAACAGGGTTATGGTTATGTTTTATGGGACACCTCCCTCACATGTTTTTTTTCTTTCTCTCCGTGTTTCCTAACGTGGTGTTTTTCCACATGTTTCTTTACATGTTCTTATTGCACATGTTGCTGGACCGAACGCATTGTTCCAGCCCCTCTCACAGCACACACCTGACAAAGATACCAGTGATCAGGTTACCTACAGGCAGCGTCTCCAACAGTCAGCTCCACCTGATCTATGAGAGGGAGCTCAGAGAACAAGTCATGATCAGCAGACGGTCTTTGGACCAATCACGACCCCCCCTGACAGCACCTGCCCCCCCAGAGTGTTTAGGCACTTTAATTCCATAATTTACATGACAAGAGAAATATTCTTCCCCCTGCTTTTTATCCTTGATGAGGTTACCTCCAAAATCTCAGCGACCAACGGAGCAGCTGAACCTCTGAATCGTCTCTCTTACATGTTTTAAGCCACCAGATGATCTGAGTCCAGACTTTTTCAGGTAGATCTAGATTAGGTAGACATTGAGGTTTCAGTGAAAACAAGTCAGCTTCAAGAAGCTCCAAAAGCATTGTTCTTTATAACCTACTTCTCTGTTCTACTGACATTATGTAATATTTTGAATATATTTAAGATTTCACTTTTAGATGAGCAGGTTATACATTTAAAATGTGATCTCAACCAAACGTCTCTGAGATGCTGCTCATGCTAACAGGTGAAACTTGAACCTCGATAAAGTAATCTGATTACTCCTTTAAAAAGTAACTTAGTTACTCTCCTGATTACTTGATTTTAAAAGTAACTAAGTTAGACTGTGAGTTACTTTATTAGTTACATTTACCGCCTCGTAGAGCTGCACGATTTGGAAAAATTGTGTGACTATCTTGGTCAATATTGCGATTATGATTGTGATGATAAGGTTTAATAATATGAGTCTACACGCTTTGGTAGTTGTGAAATATGTAGGCTGCTTCTCAATTAAATGCAAAAAATATTACTTTTATTTGAATTTCAAAATACGACTGAAGATAACTGGTGCAGTAGTTTCTGGTAAATTGTTTCTTTAAACTCTATTCTTTGAAAATCTAGTTTGTTTAATCAGTTTTTTTCTTCTTTGTTAAAGATGTCGCCTGTCGATCCTGTTTTTTATAATACAAATAAATCATATTGGAGTGTGAGCTCATAACCCTCAGCGCCCTGGTCGGGGTACCCCAGTCTAAAAAGTCTGCCTGTCAGCGCGCACCTTGTTGCAGGTACGTTTTGCTGCTTTGCTCATAAACGGATGGATTTATGCTGAGCGGAGGGTTCAGCTCATCTCTCCCTCAGGTGAAAGTCAAACAACTTCTCAAGAATTTACAGCCATGCAGAGCGCCGCTCTCTCTCCAATAGAGGGTTAATGTGGATCACCCACTGGTGACCCGTCTCCCTGTCTGATTACTGGTTTGGAAATAGTGACTAAGTTACTACATAACACATTACTGAGCATCACTGGGCCCCTGTATGTACTGAGGCCCTGCTGTGGCTCCGGGTTTGAGTCCCATCCTGTGTCCCTCTGTCTGTTCCCATCAGGGCCACTAAATCACAGACGGCTTTGAAGACTAAAAATTAATCCAGAAATCCTCGACTACTTCCTGAAGATTTGACCGGATCCAACTTTTCAATTTATCATCATTTAAATAAAAAGACCACAAATTTCAGATTGTGTGATTTAAACTGAATAAAGTGATAATAATAAAAAAACTCTAATGATATAGATATGAATGAAATTAATCAAAAAGTGATTTAACAACATTATTATTCACACATTCACATTTAAACTTCACTGAATTAAAAACACAAAATAAAAAGTTGTTTGATGGGTTTTTTTTTTTTTACAATGAACACATTTACCACAAGCTTTTTAATTTTTCATGTTAAAATCTCTGAACGTGGAAACAAATCTATAAAAGTTCAAATCTTTGGAGCAGAAGTTAAAGTTAGCGTTAGCGTTAGCTCAGAGCTGTCGATAACACTACAGTAAAAACTTTAATGTCTGTATTATTATGTATATATTATGTATTACTGTATATAAATCACGCTGATTCATAAAATATGAGACATGTTCTAAAAAGAGTGAACCTGCACCTACCTGCTCCTCCTGCAAACCTGAAAGAATGAACACACCTGGGCAGGTAACAGCACACCTGAGACACACATAGCCTCAGGCTGCTTGAATAAAAAAAGAGAGATATGGAGGGAGGGAGGCTGAGAGAGAGAGAGAGAGAGAGAGAGAGAGAGAGAGAGAGAGAGAGAGAGAGAGAGAGAGAGAGATACGTTAATGTTAATACAGACCTGTATTAGTTCATCCGTTCACGCTACAAAAACTTCTCTTATAAACACAAACTGTCAGATTGACAACAGAACAACCGTTCACGCTCATTTCCACGCACAGATCAGCGCTCATCAGTCTGAACGTGGGCGGAGGGTTCGCTCAAGTCCCACACCAGGTCTGAGTTTGTGTCTGCAAGTTTCATGTCAGAAGGGAGAGCGGTGCAGCGAGGAAAAGCCGTCTGTGGAGGAGAAGCATTGGATCATGAGTGCAGAGCATTGACAGACAGACAGACAGACGGACAGACGGACAGACGGACAGACAGACAGACAGACAGATGTTCACTGATTAATATTTAGAGAGATGACTTAGATATGACACCAAGAATTTATCAAACATTTTACTCTTCTACAAATCTCTGTTAAATACTCTCTGTTTTTTTTATCTTCATCAATTTATTATAAAAAATCCGAGAGGCTGTTTTCAGTGATTGAAAACTTTCACACAGTAAAGTATCTGCAGAGAACTGTCAGAGGACGCCAGATCAAACTGTTAGCCTGGATTTTTTAAGCTGTAGTGATCACATGATTTACCATGAAGATTACTGCTCCACTCCTGACAGTAATCTTCATATTAATCGGAATAGTGTGTGAAAAAGTGACTATTTAATAACAAAAGATGTTTACTTACATGAGATCACAACCAATCAGCTCGTCTGGAGGCAGAATTAACCACAACACTCTGGTCTAACCGAGCATAATTGCACACAAGCATCACATCTCATGGCCAGACTACAAAATGACCACATATAAAGTTCATGAGTCCAGTTTGTAGGTTTACCAGTTTGCAGTCCTGCATATTGAAACTGTTTTATTATATTCATCTTACAGTGGCCCTGAAGTGCAAATCACAAAACACAACAACAAAACAGAAATGACAACATCAAGCAAACCTGAAAAGGTAGGTACCATCATGTGACATGAATCATTGCTGATTGGATTGGTCAGAGTTTGTGTTAAGTCCTCAAAAGGTGGTTAAATAGGATCTGTCCCCAAAAAAAATCATACTGGAAAAAACTGTATGTAATCAAAAATATAATGTGATTTATGTAACAAAGGCATCCTGCCACGTCTGAAAGTGGTTTCAGCTTCTCTCAGTAACATTACAGAACAACACATTTGGGGTGTCCCCAAAGTGGGGTGTTCTGTCAACTGACCCCAAACATAACCTAAGTACGTATGTGTGTGTATTGTTTAGCGCTGCTTATATTGACGTGTACACGATGTGTGACGTTAGCTCAGTCAGCAGAGGTCAGGGAGAGATTACTGGGTCATGGTGGGTTTGGTGGCTGGAGATCTTTTTACAGCTGAACAATGAGTTTGTGTTTGTGGCTGATGTAAAGTATTCTGATGAAAGTGTGTGTGTGTGTGTGTGTGTGTGTGTGTGTGTGTGTGTGTGTGTGTGTGCAGGGGGTCTAATTCATTTAAATTTTGATACCTTTAGGAAAAAAACATTAAATAAAAAAAAATCTTCTTTGACCTGAATCACTTTTTTTACATGAAACTTTCCTCCTGCCAGTAAAGGACGACAGCATCCTTCTGTTGAACCTGATTTTCCTGTTCAGGTGGGAGTTCGAATCATGGTAAGTTATTTATCTTTAAATTCACTAAATTTATCATTTGCATATTTACTTCACAGTGAAGCAGACGAGTTCTTCAGTTGAAAAAGCAATCACATAGCATGTGGAATGTAGAAAATAAGGGATCAAAAAAGATAAAAAAAAGAGTCATAATTCCTCCCAGCATCAGGCATCAGCTTCTCTTTTAAAAAGTACTAAGAGGCAATGCATCAACATGCAGCGACCAGTTATGGTCACATTTTTTTCAGATTCTAATGTTTCTTTCATGGTGGAAATAATCAGGATTAACCAACATGATCATTATGAACCTGTGAGGTTTATTCTAACAGTGGAAAGACAAACAAGCACACAAACTCAACACCAGAGGAAAATGTTTGACACTGGCTCTCAGATCAGGTCAGCAGCACACAGGCTGATATCTCCGCCGAACGTTTCCACACGTCAGCAGCGAGGCTTCTCCTCCTCATTGCCCGTTTTGGTGACGAAGAGTCTCTTGAGGAAGAGAAGCTGCAGGTACCCCGAGGTGACGATGAGGAGGCTGAGGGCGGTCGACCACCAGCTGATGTACTGTGAGTTGGAGCGGAGCAGGTAGTAGTCGGCGCTCTTCCTCATGCGGCTGAAGCCGTAGAAGCGAAACATGTGGAAGACCTGGTTCTCCACTTTGTGACACGAGGCCTGCAGAAAACATAAACACGCCCCTTACTGTGTGCGGTTTCCTGAAGTCTTCCTGAGCCCACGTGGTGATATCCTTTACACAATGATGTTGGTTTTTAATGCAGTGCTGCCTGAGGGGTCAAAGGTCACGGGCATTCAGTGTTGGTTTTCAGCCTTGCTGCTTACGTGCAGAGATTTCTCCAGATTCTCTGAATCTTTTGATGATATTATGGACTGTAGATGATCAAATCCATCAATTCTTTCACATTGTTGAGAAACATTGTTCTTAAACTGTTGGACTGTTTGCTCACGCAGTTGTTCACAAAGTGGTGAACCTCGCCCCATCCTTGCTTGTGAACGACTGAGCCTTTCAGAGATGCTCCTTTTATACCCAATCATGACCCTCACCTGTTTCCAGTGAACCTGTTCACCTGTGGAATGTTCCAAACAGGTGTTTTTGGAGCATTCCTCAACTTTCCCAGTCTGTTGTTGATCCTGTCCCAGCTTTTTAGGAACGTGTTGCAGACATCAAATTAAAAATGAGTGAATATTTACAAAAGAAAAATTTAAGTTTATCAGTTTGAACCATAAATATGTTGTCTGTGTGGTTCAGATGAATTGAGGTTAAACAGGATTTGATTATCATTATATTCAGTTTTTATTTTCATTTTACTCAACGTCCAAACTTCATTGGAATTGAGTTTGTACAAGAAAACTCAGGGAGGGTTTAGTTTGAAAGTAGAGCGGGTATTATGCTTCTTTTAGTCTTTACTTTGTCCCTCTGGTGCCTCCGTAGCAGCTCTACATGATCACAGCTCAAAATAAAATTCTCCTTTTTTTCTCACTCTTATAGAAATCCCTTTTTTCAGCCTCTGTCTGAAACACTTCGTTTTAGCTACCGTCTCTTTAAGGCTACCCGCTCCACAAACCCCCTTCCCTCTGATTGGCCAGCCTTCTGGTGTTTGTCAGAGGTGGAACTATAGTGATTGAGGCCCTTTCCTCTAATGTGTCATGAACCAGTTAAGACCTCATTATGTGATGACATCATCATTTCAGCCGGTCTCGTGAAGATCTCACAGTTTTTTTTTTAGAATATGTTGTGTGTGTGTGTGTGTGTGTGTGTGTGTGTGTGTGTGTGTGTATACCTCTATGATACTCAGTGTGTCGTTCAGATCTTTGCTGACTTCCTCTTTCTTCTTCTTCTCCTCCTCCCGGCGCTCAGAGGGGTCCTGGAAGCTGTCGTAGTAAACGCCGAAGCTGAGGAAGATCTGCATGGTGCCGAAGCGGTTGTGGAAGTTACTGAAACACATCTGATAGAAACCTGATGAGAGGAACGAGGAGAGGAAAGCTCACACACAGGGTTTTTAAGAAGAGGTGTCAATCATCTGGATGTGTCAGTTCATGTATCAGATGGTCGTCCTCGTGGACAGGAAGGAAGGGACAGTCAGAGAGGCACCTGTTTCTTTGGCCTCGAAGTTGATCTGACCCTGAGCATCGTCAACATTCGCCTCCAACAGACCGCTGGGAGCGTTGACGTGTACTGACAGGTGTCTGTCATGGCCGACTCCTGTCACCCACTGGACCTACAGACAGACAGACACCAAGTGTTAAAGAAGCCAAGTCCCTCACAGTCCCCCTCTGCCTGTTGACACTGTGGTAAAAAGGTGTGTGTCCTCTCAGGCCGGACCCCAAACATCTGATAGAGGAAAGAGGGACAACATCCTGTCCTGCAATCCAGACACACTTTCCTCTTTTCTGTTCAAAGATGATTCAGCGTCACGGCTCTGAGAGGACGGAGAGCTGAATGAGGACTCAGATGCTGACAGGAACCGGGGCGCCGGTTTGGCCTCGCAGTTCGGTTCTGCATCCCATGAGGCTACACCACGAGAGATCAGCCAGGCTTGAATCCTCCTTCCTTCCTCCCTCCTCTCACTAATAAAGAAAAAAATACTTCAAGAGGATGTGAGTAAGTTAGTGTTTTCCAGGATGAAGACTCCATTTCCCATGAGCACCATCACCCACTGTAAAGATGTGAGTCTACTTGTTTTGGAGAGCAGATTTTTTTTTATCTCAACTTTTCTTTGTTCAAGACAACTTTTCCCATGATGCAAAGCGATGAGTTCATGTATTTTCTGTTCCTGTTTGAGGACAGGTGCTGCGGTCTGATTCTCACTCACCATGAAGTTCAGGTAGAAAGTTTCTCCTCTGTGAGCAAAGTGCCAGAAACACTCCATCCCCGACGCACGAAGCCCCACGGCGAAGTCATACTGGTCCGACCCCCAGAACAGCTCCTGGTCCGTGATGTTGGGGTGAGGTTCTGTCAGGGGTCCGGCTTGGACCAAACCCTGAATCACAATAACAAAAAACAAGCAAGAAATCCTAAAAACCATGTCTGAACAGACGGAGAGGAGCCTCTGAATGAGAGGTGGAGGGATGAGGAATGATTAACTGAGCCTGAACGTGACGCAGTCTGTGAGAAAACTGGTCTGACGGCACAGATGGAGTCAGTGAGATAAAGAGGAGGAACTGTTCCACCTGCAGAGACGCTGAACGGAGTCACACAAACAGAAGCTTCAGTCATGTTAGAAAACCAGAGGAGACGTTTCAGAGGTGGAGACAAACGTTTTATTCTCAAAGGTCTTAAAGATAAAAACAAATGACATAAAGAAATAAACTCTGTTAAACACATGAGGACAGAATAAACATGTGAGTGAAAGTCTTCATTTCATTCTGAACTGTGCAGTTTTCTGTCAGTATGTTTCACTTCTGCAGAAGAAAAACTTCATAATAACTGAGAAACAGGAAAGATTTGATTTGAGGAAACGTATAAAAACATTCAGACGGCAGATCGACTCCAGTTTTTCAAACCAGGAGACTTTTTAACAACACTCAGTCCACAGGAGGAGGGATGGTCTACACGCTTCACCCAGCAGGACACTCCAACAGCTGCACGACTAGAGGAGTGAAAACACGTCCTGCAGATCCTACACACGACGCCAATTTGTTGAAACACACTCAGCGTTGACTTCATCAGGTTTCACCTTCAGAGCTGATTCAACGAGGGGCTGAAACATGACAGGAGAGCATCACACGGCTGCTGGGAGGAGAACCTCCTGTTGACCATGTGCTCAAAGAGGGACGGACATGGTCCCCAACAAGACCCAGGTAGACTGTGGACTTTAAACCAGGCTCAGGTGGGACTAAGGGGTCCAAAGTAAGCCAAGAAAACCTCCCCCACACCATCAGACCAGCAGCAGCAGCAGCAGCATGGATGGATCCAGTCTTTCATGTTGGTCACTCCAAATCCTGAGTCCACCATCTGAACATGGAGCAGAAATCCAGACTGATCCAGTCTGCCTCATGGTTGGACCTGTTGTGGGTCCAGAGGTGGTCTTCTTGAGCTCCTGTTGTCCCATCTGATCAGTACCTCATGAAGTGAGCGCTGACTGTGTCTTCCTGATTGTATCTTTGCTTTGGTTGTTCTGTTTATGACTCCACTGCAGTTTGCTTCTGGTCTGAACACCTGGACAGGTGAGCGAGGAGTCCCCGAGCCGAGCCAGCCGAGTCCAGACCCGGAGCCTCCAGCTCAGAACCCTCAGAGGAGAGGACGGCTGTGAGGCAGGAGTCCAGAAACACCTCTGTGGGACGTTTTGACGGACAGCTCGTCACACTGAAAACTCGGCCCCGCCCCTCCAGGTGCGTTTTGGGAGGAGGGTTGGTAGTTTGAGTCCAGAGAAGGGGCTGATCCACAGCACAGACGGCTGACCTCCAAACACGGATCTGAGCCCCGCCCACCGAGTGTGACGCACCCATGTCGGCTTCTCGTTCTTTAGCCGCTCGATCTCCTGAAACGGAGACAGAGATCCACAGAGTCAGCTTAACTCCACAAACACACACGACTCTGATACACACAGAGACAAACACACAAAATACACAAACTGCTCACACACCCTCACTTTAACACACACACACACACACACACACACACAGAGCGTAAAGTCAAACACGTCAGTAAACAAAGGGAGCGTGTGTGTGTGTGTTATTCACCGTCTGGTCGTTGCAGATGGAGTGCAGCTGAGTGCTGAACATGACGGCTGTGAAGGTGAGGAAGAGGAGGGCCTCCATGCAGAGGAAGATCAGCAGCAGCATCGTCACCGGAGGAGAGAAGTCGCTGCACTCTTAGAGAGAGACAACGAGAAGGTTTGAGACTCACGCCGTTCATCCAGGAAGTGCTCACAGCGCTTCACTTTATCCACGTTACGTTACAGAAGAAGAAGAAGAAGAAACTCATTTTTATTCTTCACAAAACACCTAAAAATGACAACATGAAGAAAACATCGTTTTTTCTTTAAATTCATCAAAATAAAGACTAAGAGCTCAGGTGTCCATCAGTCCTCTCAGCCTCTGCTCAGTCCTCTGCTGGTCTCCTCTGGTCCTCTGCTGGTCTCCTCTGGTCCTCTGCTGGTCTCCTCTGGTCCTCTGCTGGTCTCCTCTGGTCCTCTGCTGGTCTCCTCTAGTCCTCTGCTGGTCTCCTCTGGTCCTCTGCTGGTCTCCTCTGGTCCTCCTCAGTTTCAGCCTCAGGTCTCTCTGAATGTGACGCCTGAAGCTCGGCTCACCTCTCTTTGGACCGTTTGGTCCGTTCCTCTGTGCAGCTCCTCTCAGGCTCCAGCAGCTCGGATGGGGAGCGTCGCTGCACAGACGTGTTCAGATCTCTACAGAGATGTTGGATCAGATTCAGGTCTGGGCTCTGGCTGGGCCCCTCAGGGACCTTCACAGAGCCCAGACCTGAAGCCCCTCCTTTGATATCTTGGCTGTGGTCTGAGGGTGGTCGTCCTGCTGACAGATGAACCGTGGTCCCAGTCTGAGGTCTGAAGCTCTCTGGAGCAGGTTTTCATCCAGGAGGTCTCTGTTCATGGCTGCATTCATCTTCCCCTCAGTCCTGACTGGTCTCCCAGTTCCTGCTGCTGAAAAACATCCCCACAGCATGATGCTGACACCACCATGCTTCACTGTAGGGATGGGATTGTCCGGTTGATGAGCGGCGCCTGGTTTCCTCCAAACATGGCGCCTGGCGTTCACGCCAAAGAGTTCAGTCTGTGTCTCATCAGAGCAGAGAGTTTTCTGTCTCCTGGTCTCAGGGTCCTTCAGGGGCCTTTTGTCAGACTCCAGGTGGGCTGCCATGAGCCTGTTACTAAGGAGGGGCTTCAGTCTGGACCCTCTACCATCCAGGCCTGATTGGTGGATTGCTGCAGAGATGGTTGTCCTTCTGGAGGGTTCTCCTCTCTCCACAGAGGACCTCTGGAGCTCTGACAGAGGGACCATCAGGTTCTTGGTCCCCTCCATGACTAAGGCCCTTCTCCCCTGATGGCTCAGTTTGACTTCATGCTTGGTTTGGGACCTGATATAGACAGGTGTGAGCCTTTCCAGATCAGGTCCAATCAGCTGGATTCACCACAGGTGGACTCACATGAAGCTGCAGGACCACTTCAAGGAGGATCAGAGGGACCAGGATGAACCTGAGCCACATTTAGAGCTTCAGGACAAAGACTGAAGACTGATGGACATGAGATGTCTGAGTTTTTATTTTTTAATACATTTGAAAAAAATCCTTAAACCTTTTTTCATGTTGTTGATGTGTTTAGAAGTCAGAGGTAAGAACGTATCTCTTCCACTGCGGCTGAAACGTCACAACATGTGGAAAAAGTGAAGTGCTGTGAATACTTCCTGTACGTCATCCCTGGTCTACCCACAGTCCAAGAAACCCCCAAAACTTGAAGTCCAGCCGTGGTCAGGACTCACCTCCCCACTGGACTCTGATGCAGGTGATGAAGTGGTATCCACAGAGAGCCAGAGCGTGACCGGAGATCATAGCGATGTACATCTGCAGACAGAAGAAGAGTCAGACTCTGAGGTTTCTCCTCTGACCTTCAAACAGACGCACAGAGCTCAGGAGAGCGATGAATGTTTCAAAGGATCTAACTCCTGGTTTTTAAACCTCAGAGCTCTTTAGACTGCAGCATGAAACCATGCTTCATTGAAGACTTGTGGTGCAACACCTGAGCTCTACACACAAAGCTCACACTGAGTTCAGAGCGGTACAAAGAACAAGACCCCCACATCCAAGTCTGAACATCAGAGAGAAAGATGTGACCGTTACTGAACATGTCACTAAAACAAACACACTCCAGTCTCTTAAAGTCACGTCTCTGTTCCTTTAAAGGCTTTTTCTCTGCTTCTGAGTGCAGACGACCGTCTGAAGACCAGGAAAGAAGAGTTAAAGAGCTCACAGTGAAGAGGACGAAGAAGCGTTGGTTCTTCTCGCCGACGCAGTTGTTGACCCAGGGACAGTGATGGTCCATCTTACGGATGCAGCGCTGACAGATACTGAAGGTCAAAAAGAACAAAAAGAAAAGGGTTTATTATCAGACGACAGGAAAGAGAAATCATCTTATTAGACTCCACCTGAGCCGCAGTCTGACAAGCCCAGAAGAACGTTTCATTTTAAAATCTTAAAATCTTAAAATGAGTTTATAGTTTCTTGACATGAGGCATCGTTTTTGTCTTTTTATATCTTGAAATATTCAATAATTTTACTAAACTGAGACATAAACTGTTTCCTGTTTTAGGACATTAATCCAAAGATGTAACCAAACTGGTTTTTGTCTCTTTTCTTTCACATTATGTTTTCCTTTTTCTGACTTTTCACATTTTTGACTGAAATCCTGAAATTTAGAATCTGTTGTAATATTCCAGCTTTGTTTTCAACATTTGGACCCAAATGCAAATAAAAGGACTCTGCCCCCGTCAGGTCCTCATCCTCATCCTCTTCCCTCATCCCTGTCCCTCATCCTCATCCCTGTCCCTCATCCTCATCCCTCATCCTCATCCCTCATCCTCATCCCTGTCCCTCATCCTCATCCTCATCCCTCATCCTCGTCCCTCATCCTCGTCCCCGTCCCTCATCCTCATCCTCGTCCCTCATCCTCGTCCCTCATCCTCGTCCCCGTCCCTCATCCTCGTCCCCGTCCCTCATCCCTGTCCCTCATCCCCGTCCCTCATCCCTGTCCCTCATCCCCGTCCCTCATCCTCATCCTCGTCCCTCATCCCTGTCCCTCATCCTCGTCCCTCATCCTCGTCCCTCATCCTCGTCCCTCATCCTCGTCCCCGTCCCTCATCCTCGTCCCTCATCCTCGTCCCCGTCCCTCATCCTCGTCCCTGTCCCTCATCCTCATTGTCGTCCCTCATTGTCGTCCCTCATCCCTGTCCCTCATCGTCATCCTCGTCCCTCATCCTCATCCCCGTCCCTCATCCTCATCCTCGTCCCTCATCCTCATCCTCGTCCTCATCCCCGTCCCTCATCCCCGTCCCTTATCCTCGTCCCTCATCCTCGTCCCTGTCCCTCATCCTCATTGTCGTCCCTCATCCTCGTCCCTCATCCCTGTCCCTCATCCTCATCCTCGTCCCTCATCCTCATCCTTGTCCCTTATCCTCATCCTCATCCCCGTCCCTCATCCTCATCCTCGTCTCTCATCCCCATCCCTCATCCTCGCTCTTCTCAGATTGGAGTAACTGCAGTGGTCAGATCTTCATGTGTTTCATTATGAATGTCTGAACTCCTGCAGGTTGTTTAAAGTCTCTGACCTGCAGTGATGAGCCCGCTCGGGTTTGATGCTGCAGCATTTGGGACATTTGTAGACGACCTCGCCCGGCTTCAGCTGCAGGCTCTCCATGTGCTTTCTGGTGGCGTTTCCTCGAGGAACGGCCCCCTGAGGAGAAGAGGGAGCAGACTGGATTAAAGAGGATTCACTCTGTTTATGTGCTCCAGCTGAAGCCCCCTGTTCTCCTGTACACCCCCCCCCCCCCCCGCCCCCCCTCACCGGGTCAGTCAGCATGGTGCGCAGGTGTGAAGCCAGCGCCAGCACAGCCAGACTGTTGAAGATCACCCCGTTGACCACAGCGTACCAGAAGCTCCTGGAGGGCAGCAGCATGACGAAGGTGACCACGAAGTCAGCGAAGAAGACCAGGTACCAGGTGATGAAGGCGCACACCATGCCGCAGCAGTCCTGGATGAACCAGAGGCGAGTCGAGGCCTCGCTGTGTGAGCTGCAGGGAGCCTCCTCCCTGTCCAGCAGGGGGTGCTGCTGCTCCACATCTCTCAGTCTGTGTCCTGAGGACATCCTGCTTAGATGGAGGAAACTCAGGTATTAAATCAAACTTCAATCTTCATACCAGGAACCATTTCTGTTTCACTCATTACAAACAATCCAGGGGTCATTTCTGTCTTTTAATTTCTGGGAATAAGACTTTATTTTGGTCTCGTCAGTGAATGAGGCTCATGTTAACTCTATGAAGATATTCTGTCTGGAAATGAGGCTCAGACTCGTGTTGGTGTAGTTTTAAAGGGTTGTGCTTACCTAAAGCTGCTCCTTGTGCTCCTTTACAGCATCACCTCCTCTCATCTTGATGCTCCATCCTTCCAAACGGAGACACTCTGGATGGATCTCTATAAAAAATGCAGTTATATCTGTGCAGTAGCCTTAAAAGTATTTCTTTTCTTTTACTTTCCTCCTTATGAGCAACTAAATAACATATATTACACAAAACGAATCAACATTTAAGGACTTCATTTATTCTCAAAGATAAGAGTGGGTTTGTTTTGTCCCACCACCTGCTAAGAGTCATTTTTAAGGCTTATAATGGGAGCTCGATGAGCTGGTGTGTGAACATACACATAATTACTTCACTATCCGGAAGCTAACGGGTTTACAGACCTACTTTAAAGAACTTTTTCAGACACTTTAACAGTCGTTAGATAGTTTAACTTAAATGTGTGTGCTTCCCTCAGTGAACAGATTATTACGGCCCCTGAAGTAAAGCAACACAACGCTGCTTCCAGAGAGGAGGCTATCTATTCTCTACATCAGCGAATATCAGGTTGCAACAGGACAGGTGTTTCAAAATAAAGTGGGACCATGTTAACTGAAGGCTTTCGACGGTTTTACCGCCACAGTCATCGCGAGCGCCTTATTCAATACATTAATGTTTCTATTATTACATCTACGTGTAGAGTCAAAATAAAACAAAGAGGCGGTAAAATATTTTTGATACAGCGTTGGAACGACAACCACTACCGCATGAAACCGGAAGTCAACAGTTAACACGGTAACATTTTAACTCGCAACACTACTTGGCATTTCCTGTCATATTTCTGCTTTTTGTTGTCTTAATATTGCACAGATTTAAGTTAAGCAAAGGAACTAATGAAAGAAACAGACTTAACATGTTGTTGGCGAGTGTAGATCCTATCAGAGCGATAAGAAACAGACGGGATCAGTGTAACGTTTTCCTCCGACAAAAAACAAACAGCATTTCAATCTTCAAGCTCAGGGATGTTTGTATGATCCACCGTTTATCCGTTTGAATTCAATCAAACTGAGTCACTCACCGGAGACTTCAGGATCCTGCTGTTTGGTTTGTTTTTTTACTCCTGTAAATTCATGGGATGCGCCCACAGATGTACCCGCTCTCTGTTCCAGTGTTCCTGGGACTCACATCCACTCAGGTCACGTGATAGACTGTCCCGGAAGTTCAGAAAAGCGGCTCGGAGTTGATTTAAAAATGTATTATTTATACTCAAAACGTTATTCAGTCATTTTTTATCTAAAATAATAAAAGTTTAAAAGTAAAGCAGACATATTTTATATTTAATCCTTGTGAAAATACAATGTTGATAATCGACTCACCGACGCCATCGTGTGGCTGATTCAGGAATAACACAAAAAAACTACATCCGATTTTACGAGCTGCATGTAAAAGCAGCCGCAGGGGCCGCATTTCTAAAGCTTAAGGGGGCGCTATGGAGCAGGTTTCAAATTCAGCATTCACATCTTAGATTTTTCCCCAGACCTGAACACTGTAGGAAGTTTGAAAACGTTTTAAGAGTTGGTTTGATGGCATCAACACTGCAACTTCATTTATATGAAATGTTACTGAAACCTCCCCAATAATAATAATAACAATAAAAAAAAAATAAAAAAATAAAATAATAATAATGATAATAAAACTGAATAAAAAGCAGCACCGACAGTCACAGATGTTGTCTCAGAGACATGTTTATTATTGGTTATCAGTGTGGGAATTAAATAAGGCACATTCACATCATCTTTACACATTCGACCTGAAATAAAAACAGTGGTACAAAAATAATTAAGACTTCTGATTGGGTCTGACATCTTCTCAGGTTAAATTAGACACTGAAACACGAGGACGCCGCCCTCCTGTAAACTGTGGGTGTATTTTTGTGAAGTGAAGGAGATCAGAGACAAATTATCAAAGAAAAAAACTCAAAAACAAACCAGAGAGAGAGTCAAAGAGTTTAAAGTGAAGCTTCATCCTCACTGAAGGAGTCACAGACAGTATGAGTGACGTGGACATGTGAGCGTTAGACAGCACTGCAGCTGCGTCTTCATGTTCTAAAGCATCCATATCAACAAAGACAGACTGAGGACCAAAGGAGGGATTTCTTACAGTTATTTTAGCTCAACAACTCCACTTCCTGTCTGACATCATCAGACTAAGAAAGAAAGCTGTCATCTTTTTTTAACATCACTGCATCTGCAGACACACGACAGAGTCACTGTTAGTATGAAGGGACTCAACACATTTTACAGGAAACCGCTCAGGGTGATCCAGAGGTGGTGTAATGACATCATCTCTCCAGCAGAGGGCACTCTGACACCACTATCATCAATCCTTTCTGCGCCGTCTGCAGTTTTGCTGCTTTTGTAGAGCTTCTAGAGTCTAAATATTGAAGCCAGGGCAAAGTTGATGCAAAAAAAAAAAAAAAAAAAAGCTTCTAGCTGTATTTTATCTTCAAAATTCTAAAACCACAAGTTTAATCTTTGAGTATTTCTCCTTTAAACCATCATTAATTACAGTTTCATCCAACAGATGCTCAATAAAATCATCAATTTAGAATAACAGCACAAAAAAAAATCAATATATTATGTAATTTGATTTCAAGAATGATCATGAATGTTTTTTAGTTTTTCAGCAGAAATCAGTCAGCCAACGATTGCTTCAAACATCCAAAGCTCCTGTCAGGAGTTCTGTGTGTGTCGTTTTTGGCGCCTCCTGTGGTCGATGCTGTATCTGCATGCATAAGTCGTGTTTCCTGTCTACCTCATTGTGCTTCCTCTTGACAATCCCTGCTGGCAGCATTTGCAGCAGTTAAGACCAACAGAGAGGATCCTCTTCCAGCTCAGAAACTCCTCACAGGAGCCGTAAATGTTTGAACTTCAGTTAGCAGCGATTGAAAACGACAAATTAAAACATTTTCAACATGAAAACCACAAAAACAGACGTTTGTTTAAAAAGTTAAAGAAGTCAGAAGCAGTTAAATTTGGGTCACTACCTCCCTCTGATGTGTTCGAGGACGCTCAGATGTTTTGGAAACACTTGACGTTCACTCTTCTAAGATCTTGAATTAAAACATTAAACCAGCTGTGGTGAGAAGTCCTCGAACACGTGACACACAATCATGAAGGAAGCTCATTAATATGAGCGACACTACGCCAACCGAACGGAGGAAAGAACGAGTCGGTGAAACAAAAACAGATTTTTAAACAGAGCCTAAAATTACAGCTTCAATCGGCCTGAAACAGAAACAAACATTAAACTAAAGTCACTTCAGTTTGCATCCCTTTATTCTGTGAAGGTGCTTCAAACGGAGAGGAGGGGGGGGGGGGGGGGGGGGGTTGAGGTCTGGGTCAGGCTGCTGGTACAGGTCTGAAGTTTTGAGCAGGTCCAGTTGGTCTCTGGACTGATTCCTTGCATATCAGAACCGGGCTGAACTCAGAGGCTGGATTAAAGGTGCAGCGTCTGTGTTTGATTCCCTCTGGACTCAGAACCAGCTCCTCCACCTGCTTTAAGAAGTCTGAACCAGCTGCTGCCTGAACTTTAGCAACACTTTCAGCTCATGACTCGGGATTCTCAGCGATTTGTTTGAACCAAGAAGAAAAAATCTAACGAAGCCTCGCGGGGATGCAGGTTTTCAGAACACCTCCTGTGATGTTGTCAGTTTGCTCCGGAGATTAAAAAAAAGGTCCGTGTGTAAACGAGGGCCACTGTTCTTACAGTTTTCGGCTCAGCGTCTTCTGGACGGATGATTTAAAGAGTTTGATGTGAGTCAGGCTGGAAACAAAGAGCTCTGTGCTGAACTGAAGACGTTCATCGCAAACATTCAAACGTTTCTTTGACATGTCGTGTTGATGAAGTCGATCACTGGATCACAGAGAGGCTGACTTCTCTCTGAGTTTCCCGCCATGACAGGAAGGACCTGGAGGTCAGGATTAGAGAGCACCATGGAAACCAAAGAGGTTGAATATCTCGTGTTTGGAGCGGCCTCCTTGTTTCTAATCCTGTCTTTGTGTTTTCACAGGTTGACTGTTGAAAGGTGACGTCGCTGTGCTTGTTCCAGAGGAGCTGAAGCCTCAGTGTGAACCTGCTCAGACTCATCTGTGTGCTTCTAACCGACGGCTGAGACCGTTCTTTTCGTTTTGCATTTCCAGAAATAAAGCTGAGGAGGGGAGATTTAAAAAATAAGAATTCAATCAAAAACTAAGTCGGAGAATAAAGTAAAGATGAAACCGCACTGCAAAAACTGAACTCTGTTTTCATTTATGAGACTTAAAGCTGCTGTGAGGAGTTTTCAGCTCTTCACCAAACAGAGCGATGTTGGTTTTAATGCTTCTATATGACCCACAGAGGAAACCTCACCATCAGTGACTGTTTCTGTCTGTGAAGCTGGTTATGATGTTTAAAGCTGATGGTGGGGGGTAGGTGTCAGCCTGGTTTACAAACTACAGGCTCTGTTTTTTTTTTTTTTTTTAATCTCAGCGATGACCAAAAAGTTTCATTGAGAGAAAAGAAAACTCACTCATGTCCACGTACAGGGGGCGCTAAAGTCCTTCCAAACCAAAAGGTCCTCACAGGAGCTTTAATATGAGCCACGGTCCAGAAAATGACTTATTTCAAGACATTCAAAGACAAAAATGGCCCCTGAATAAGACGTTTTTCTGGACCTGTCAGGTGAGTGAGTTTGACTACAAATCAGACAAACACTTAACCGTCAGTTTTTGCAGTGCAGAGCTCAAAGATTAAACTATATTTACTGAGAGAAGAAGAATGAAGTCTATTTATTGATCTGTGTTTGAAAAGTCAAGGATTCAAGATCAACGTCAGGCGCCGGGTGCCGAGTCCACAGAGTACAGTCCAACAGTCCCCAACAGGGACGAGTCAAAGAGGAACCTCTGAGGAGTCTGATACCAACAAAAAGAAACATGAACCAAATCCAGATCCAGAAACCAAAAACACATTTAGGAGGAGGAAACAAGAGCTGTGAGCTCTGACAGTCTGAAACACGTCTGAAACACGTCTGAAACACGTCTGAAACACGTCAGAGACGTTCAAAGAAAGAAACGTCTCATTAATGAAACAAAGATTAAAGATTTAAAGAAGATAAAACGTCTCAGAGGATGAAGATGATTTGCATAAAGTTTGAAATGTGTCGCTCTGGATTGTTTAGTTCGTTTTTTAAATCCTGAAATGCAAAATAAAAAGTCAGTCAGTGTGTGTGTGTGTGTGTGAGTGTGTGTCTCTGTCTCTCATCAGTTCAGGGTCAGCTCCTCCCTCTCTCTCTCTCTCTCTCTCTCTCTCTCTCTCACAGCATCTCCATCTCTGTGGAGATGCTGGTCTCTCCGGTCTGGGTGGAGTCTCTCTGGTGGCCCTCGTCGGTCTGGATGGTGGAGCTGGAGTCTCCGTCCTCGCTCTCTGACTGAAACGCCTCTAACGCCTCGCTGGCCGTCTGGTTTTTGGGCGACTCTGACTTCCCGTTCAGAGGACGCAGGCCCGGTCCGTAGGCGTCGGGCGGCTGGTCGGGGTCGTGTGACGCTGTGTGGTTGTTGGAGGTGTGTGTGGGGAAGGATTCGGGGGAGTGTGACGGAGCGTTGGAGGAGGAGGAGGAGGAGGAGGAGGAGCTCTGGCTGCAGCTGGAGTCAGAGGAGTGTGTCTCACTCTTGTCAGGCTGGGGTTTGGCTCTGTGCGCCTGGACTCCGGCTGGTTTGGGTGTGTGTTTGGGCCGAGGCAGCTCAGGTGTGTGTTCACCTGAGTCCAGGGTGTGCCAGCGCCCCATGTGCCGCTCCCTCGGTCGGGGTCCTGTGGTCAGGCTGCCGGAGGGGTTGCTGACCTCCACCGTCTCCCCTCTTCTCAACCTGCGCCTGTCTGGAGTCACCTGAGGACAGAAACAGGATCAGAGGGATCAGGAGGAAGGAGAGTCACTCAGCTCTGCTCTCTGCTCGTCTCTTTACCTTTAAGGAGGAATAACCTGCTGTTAAACTGGGGGCGTGGCCTCTTTGAGTGACAGCAGGAAGCTGCTCGTGTCAGCTCGGATAACTCAGTCCCTGATTTTAACCTCTGAGCTCTGTGTGTGTGTGTGTGTGTGTGTGTGTTTGAGCCTGCACATCTCTTCTTTCTGAACCTCTTCACAAACACACGTCACCTCAAACCTGCCAGCTGCACCTGGAGCGTACCTGGTTCATGTTAGCGGAGCACCTGGGGGGAGGACCTGAGGAGCCTCTCTTCATCTGCTGCATCCTGAACCAATCAGAGCAAACACAGTGAACACAGTGACTCCCACGCGCTCCTCTCTGATTGTTTTAGAATCTGTGAGCGTTAAAACCTGCTGATGGACTGGGCCAGCTTCTGTTTCCTGCCGTTAGCGTGATCCTGCAGCCGCAGACGCTGCACGAAGGAGTGAGCTGCAGAGACAGAAACACAAAGTAAAGATGTGTTTATGAAGCTACATGAGTTCAAAAACAGCTCCTAAGATGTGTGCTTTACTCCTCTGGTGCAGGACAGTCCACAGACCGACCTCTGCACAGGGTTCACTGTGGAACAGTTTACAGAGCAGCAGGAAACCTGAGGAGCATCACACTCAATCAGACACTCTCACAAACACATTTTTATGAAGGATTCAGAGTGAAATAAAACCAGACACATCGTTTAGTTTGTAACATAAACTATCTGTGGTGTAAGACGCGTCTCTAAAGTCTTGTTTCCACCGAGCGGTTCGGTTCGGTTCAGTTCAGTTCAGTTCGGTTCGGTTCAGTTCGGTACGGTTCAGTTCAGTTCGGTTCAGTTCAGTTCAGTTTGGTTCAGTTCAGTTCAGTTCGGTTCAGTTGGGTTCAGTTCAGTTCAGTTCAGTTCAGTTAAGTTCGGTTCAGTTTGGTTCAGTTCGGTTCAGTTCAGTTTGGTTCAGTTCGGTTCAGTTCAGTTCAGTTCAGTTCAGTTCAGTTAAGTTCGGTTCAGTTTGGTTCAGTTCGGTTCAGTTCAGTTTGGTTCAGTTCAGTTCGGTTCAGTTCGGTTCAGTTCGGTTCAGTTCAGTTTGGTTCAGTTGGGTTCAGTTCAGTTCAGTTCAGTTCAGTTCGGTTCAGTTCAGTTTGGTTCAGTTCAGTTCAGTTCGGTTCAGTTCGGTTCAGTTCAGTTCGGTTCAGTTGGGTTCAGTTCAGTTCAGTTCAGTTCAGTTTGGTTCAGTTCAGTTCAGTTCGGTTCAGTTTGGTTCAGTTCGGTTCAGTTCAGTTCAGTTCGGTTCAGTTCAGTTGGGTTCAGTTCAGTTCAGTTCGGTTCAGTTTGGTTCAGTTTGGTTCAGTTCAGTTCAGTTCGGTTCGGTTCAGTTCAGTTCAGTTCGGTTCAGTTTGGTTCAGTTGGGTTCAGTTCAGTTCAGTTTGGTTCAGTTCGGTTCAGTTCAGTTGGGTTCAGTTCAGTTGGGTTCAGTTCAGTTCAGTTCGGTTCGGTTCAGTTCGGTTCAGTTCAGTTCAGTTCAGTTCAGTTCGGTTCAGTTCAGTTCAGTTGGGTTCAGTTCAGTTCAGTTCAGTTGGGTTCAGTTCAGTTGGGTTCGGTTCGGTTCAGTTGGGTTCAGTTCAGTTGGGTTCAGTTCAGTTCAGTTGGGTTCAGTTCAGTTCGGTTCAGTTCAGTTCAGTTCGGTTCGGTTCAGTTCGGTTCAGTTCAGTTCAGTTCAGTTCAGTTCAGTTCAGTTGGGTTCAGTTCAGTTCAGTTCAGTTCAGTTCAGTTCAGTTCAGTTGGGTTCAGTTCAGTTGGGTTCGGTTCGGTTCAGTTGGGTTCAGTTCAGTTCGGTTCAGTTCAGTTCAGTTCAGTTGGGTTCAGTTCAGTTCAGTTCGGTTCAGTTCAGTTTGGTTCAGTTCGGTTCAGTTCAGTTCAGTTCAGTTCAGTTCAGTTCGGTTCAGTTCAGTTCAGTTCAGTTCAGTTCGGTTCAGTTCAGTTGGGTTCAGTTCAGTTCGGTTCAGTTCAGTTGGGTTCAGTTCAGTTCGGTTCAGTTCAGTTCAGTTCGGTTCGGTTCGGTTCAGTTGGGTTCAGTTCAGTTCGGTTCAGTTCAGTTCGGTTCGGTTCGGTTCGGTTCAGTTGGGTTCAGTTCAGTTCGGTTCAGTTCAGTTCAGTTCGGTTCGGTTCAGTTCAGTTTGGTTCGGTTTGGTTCAGTTCAGTTCAGTTCGGTTCAGTTCAGTTGGGTTCAGTTCAGTTGGGTTCGGTTCAGTTCAGTTGGGTTCAGTTCAGTTCGGTTCAGTTCAGTTCAGTTCGGTTCGGTTCGGTTCAGTTGGGTTCAGTTCAGTTCGGTTCAGTTCAGTTCGGTTCAGTTCAGTTTGGTTCGGTTTGGTTCAGTTCAGTTCAGTTCGGTTCAGTTCGTCTCAGTACAGCTCGCCTTTTGTTACGTTTCCTTTGACTAAAACCAGGACAGGTCCCTAAATGACCGACCCGTACCGTCCCACTTTCTGCTCCCCTTCTGTTGGGGTGTCAGACAAACCGATCCAACCCCGGGGGGGTGGAGCTAGAAACACTGCAGTCTGCTGATTGGTGGAAAGAATCATCACTTCCTGTGTGACAGCAGTGATAAAGATCGACACATTACCCGCCATGTTTAAATCTGCAGACCACTTCCTGAAGAGAGCTGTCTGTCTGTCTGTTTGGGTACACTGTCACTGCTGAGCCGTCACACTGTTACGTAGCTGACGCGGCTAAAGGCACGGCTGGCTGTGGAAACACAAACAGGATCAGGTTTTACTGATCTGACCCGAACCAAACTGGACTGATCCAGACCAGACTGCTTGCTGGAAACGGGGCTTTAGTCTGACCTGTTGGTGACCTGCTGTATGTGGTGAGTGAGTGGATCACTTGGTGTCTGGTAGGAGTATCTTCACCTACAGGAGTCTGCACATGCTCAGTTCATACCATAGATCAGAGTCTAAGTGACTGTTAGAGGATTAGCTAACAGCTGATGAAGGCTCCATCTTTCCACACATGCACACGAATAAACAGCTCATGCTTTTATTTACCCAGAGCTCCTTTGGGCACAGAGAGGAGTTTGATTGGTTCAGCGTCTGGAGAGAGTCCGGAAGCTTTCTGCAGAGCTCTCAGGATCTCTGTGTTCTGCAGAGCAGAAGAAGTGAAAGTTACTGACTGATCGTGTTGGTTTAGTCAGACTGAAGGTGAGATTTTCTTCTTCCTGTGAATTAAAAAAGTCTTTGTTTTTGTTTTCAAACTGACAGGTTCAAATTTCTGTGTCTGATCCCTGCAGGGTCTGATCTGCTGTTTGTCTTTGGAAAACTCAAGAAGAGCTGGTTTCTCTTCAGTCTTTGTGGTTTGGATGGAGGAAACAGTCTGAAGTGGACTCTTTTAGCTCCAGGTGGTTGTGACCGGAACTGTTTGTAAATGTAAGAAGTCAAAAACTAATGAAGGACTCTGCATCACGCGGAGCTTCAAATCTTCTCCGAGCGTGTCTACCTTTCCGCCCAGTTCATAGGCGCAGTCCAGCGGCGTCCTCTGCCTCTTGTTCCTGATCCCCGGTGAGGCTCCGCCCCTCAGAAGCAGCTCCACCAGCGCCTGGTGTCCCCCTCGCACCGCCTCATGGAGCGCCGTGTTCCCCTGAAGGTTCACCACGTTCACCAGCGCGTTACTCTGCACGGACGGCACAAAACAAGGCGCTTCTTTTCAGCTTCGTGCATCAAACCACCTGACAGCTTCACCTGCTAAATAAAGGACAGACTGGCCCTTTAAGAGCAAACACGCAGCTTCACACCTGTCTCACTGCTGCAGGCTGAAACCTTCACCTGTCTTTGTGTTTACCTGCAGCAGGGTGGTGGCCGTCTCCACGTTCCCACACAGACAGGCGTGCACTAAAGGCGTGTTGCCGTAGTGATCCTTCTTGTTCAGTTTGGCGTTGCACTCCAGTAGAATCCTCACCACCTGAGCAGGAGCGGGACACACACACACACACACACACACACACACACACACACAGATCATCATGATGGAAAGAAGAACGCTTCCTGCTCGCTCCGAGTTTCTGCCATAGATACAGGAGGTCGTGCTGTTTGGGGACTACTTTTAGCAGCGGATGAATACATGTTTGGTTCAGCAGAGTGGTCTGCAGCAGCTGAGTCTAGAAAACTGCTCTTAAAGAGCAGCACTGTGTGTTCTTGTGGTGTGTGTGACTGTCAGGCTGAAGGCTCTGTGTGTGGGGGTTCAGCTGGGAGAAACCGGTCGTTCTGTGTGAGGTCGAGGGATTCGGCTTCAATCGTCTTCTTATCTCCTAACGTCCTCATGAGGCTCACCTGCTGCGCTGTGTGTGTGTGTGTGTGTGTGTGTGTGTGTTAGCAGCACTGCCTCCCCTGACAAAGACAAAGAGTGGATGATTGAGAAGAGGGTTCACTCTGTTTATTCTTGGATGGAGTGAAGGTGCTGAGAGCGATGCACAGAGTGAACCCTCTCCTCACACGGCGAGTCATGAAGTTCTTTTCCATCTATCGTGTCATTAATCGATTCATCGAGGCGCAGTGAGCTCTGATCATAGCATCAGGTAAAGGTGTGTTATTCACACCCCCCCCCCCTCCTCACCTGTATGTGGCTGTGCTGCGAGGCGAGGTGAAGCGGCGTGGCGCTCTGGTTTGTGCGTGCGTTGACGTTTGCTCCGTGGCGGATCAGCAGTCCGGTCAGCCCCGTGTGGCCGTGCAGAGCGGCAACATGGAGCGGCGTGAACCCGTCCACGTTAGAGCTGTTCACGCTGAGGGCCCCGGCCTGCAGGACACACAGCTGAGACACACACACACACACACAGACTCAGGTTAATCTCACTGTGTGTGTTCTGGTCTCGTTCCTCGGAGACGTCTTCTCACCTGCTGAGTGGGAGCACAGTTGGGACACTGACACAGCGGGTGGCAGAGCAGAACCTCCGAGCGCAGCTCTCCTTCATCCTCCTCCTCCTCATCCATCCACTCCAGCAGGTAACGCACCTGAAACACACCAGACCAGGTGAAACCAGACATGTAGACCAAGAACTCATCCAGAAAACGTCTCCTGAGGGACGAGGGGACGTCTCCTCTGAACATCGAGCCCCCTGCTGGACGGGAGAGAGAGTGCAGCTCTGAGGCTTCTCCACATTACATCAGGTTTCTCTTACCATCTCCACGTCCCCGTCTGCAACAGCACGCAGCAGCTTCTCCACCTGTCAAACACACACACACACACACACACACACACATGGTCAGTACGTGGAAGCAGCTCCAGCTTGTTTCTGAGCGGTGGTGGTTTCACCTCTCTGTGTCGGACACGCTCTGCCTCCGGTTTGACCTCAGAGCTCAGAGACGAGGTGCTGGAGATGGAGGAGCGGCGGCTGCTGCAGTCAGAGGCCTGAGGGGAGCGAGACGGAGACTGAGAGGAGGAAGAGGAGAGACGGAGGAAAGATTAAATCCATTCACAGCGCTCTTCCTCAGAGACTAAGAACAGTACATCCCAGAGACAGGAGAGGCGGTCAGACTCACATCCAGTCCACTGCCGCTGCGCTGGCGCCCGTTCTGAGTGGACTGCAGCAACATGAGGATCTGCAGAGAGATGAAAGACGTCAGCGAGCAGCAGGCGGACCCTGGAGGAGGTTTCACATCTGTTTGATCAAATCCAGCTGATCCAGGATCTGGTTTCTGCAGCCGTGGATCAGAGAGGTGATGAAAACTGTCCCTGCGCTCACTGTCAGACTGTTTCCACGTCACTGAATCATGTTCCTGCTGCTGTAACGTCTCCAGAATGTTCCAGAAACTACGTCTCCTTACATTCAGACTGTTATCCTCACTAACAGCTGAACTCATTAAACCACAAACCAGACTTCATCTGGAGATCAGATCCAGATCCAGATCCTGATCAAATCCAGATCCTGATCAAATCCAGATCCTGATCCTGCCATAAAAACCTGCTGACATGTTTGTCCCATATCGCCCCCTAATGGAGAACATGTTCTTGGTCTGAAGCAGAGTTTGATGATGTTTACACAGCAGGTAACACTGAGACACCTGAGGGACAGGTGAGACAGCTGAGGGACAGGTGAGACTCCTGAGGGACAGGTGAGACTCCTGAGGGACAGGTGAGACACCTGAGGGACAGGTGAGACTCCTGAGGGACAGGTGAGACACATGAGGGACAGGTGAGACACCTGAGGGACAGGTGAGACTCCTGAGGGACAGGTGAGACAGCTGAGGGACAGGTGAGACACCTGAGGGACAGGTGAGACAGCTGAGGGACAGGTGAGACACCTGAGGGACAGGTGAGACAGCTGAGGGACAGGTGAGACTCCTGAGGGACAGGTGAGACACCTGAGGGACAGGTGAGACAGCTGAGGGACAGGTGAGACGCCTGAGGGACAGGTGAGACGCCTGAGTGACTTGTGGCCCTCACAGTGTGACCTGTGGCCCTCACAGTGTGACCTGTGGCCCTCACAGTGTGACCTGTGGCCCTCAGAGTGTGACCTGTGGCCCTCACAGTGTGACCTGTGGCCCTCAGAGTGTGACCTGTGGCCCTCAGAGTGTGACCTGTGGCCCTCAGAGTGTGACCTGTGGCCCTCAGAGTGTGACCTGTGGCCCTCACAGAGTGACCTGTGGCCCTCACAGTGTGACCTGTGGCCCTCAGAGTGTGACCTGTGGCCCTCACAGAGTGACCTGTGGCCCTCACAGAGTGACCTGTGGCCCTCACAGTGTGACCTGTGGCCCTCAGAGTGTGACCTGTGGCCCTCAGAGTGTGACCTGTGGCCCTCACAGTGTGACCTGTGGCCCTCACAGTGTGACCTGTGGCCCTCAGAGTGTGACCTGTGGCCCTCAGAGTGTGACCTGTGGCCCTCACAGTGTTACCTGTGGCCCTCACAGTGTGACCTGTGGCCCTCAGAGTGTGACTTGTGGCCCTCAGAGTGTGACCTGTGGCCCTCACAGTGTGACCTGTGGCCCTCAGAGTGTGACTTGTGGCCCTCACAGTGTGACCTGTGGCCCTCAGAGTGTGACTTGTGGCCCTCACAGTGTTACCTGTGGCCCTCACAGTGTGACCTATGGCCCTCACAGTGTGACCTGTGGCCCTCACAGTGTGACCTATGGCCCTCACAGTGTGACCTGTGGCCCTCACAGTGTTACCTGTGGCCCTCACAGTGTGACCTATGGCCCTCACAGTGTGACCTGTGGCCCTCACAGTGTGACCTGTGGCCCTCACAGTGTGACCTGTGGCCCTCACAGTGTGACCTGTGGCCCTCACAGTGTGACCTGTGGCCCTCACAGTGTGACCTGTGGCCCTCACAGTGTGACTTGTGGCCCTCACAGTGTGACCTGTGGCCCTCACAGTGTGACCTGTGGCCCTCACAGTGTTACCTGTGGCCCTCACAGTGTGACCTATGGCCCTCACAGTGTGACCTGTGGCCCTCACAGTGTGACCTGTGGCCCTCACAGTGTGACCTGTGGCCCTCATAGAGTGACCTGTGGCCCTCACAGTGTGACCTGTGGCCCTCACAGAGTGACCTGTGGCCCTCACAGTGTGACCTGTGGCCCTCACAGTGTGACCTGTGGCCCTCATAGAGTGACCTGTGGCCCTCACAGTGTGACCTGTGGCCCTCACAGTGTGACCTGTGGCCCTCACAGTGTGACCTGTGGCCCTTACAGTGTGACCTGTGGCCCTCTTTGTATAAAGTCTGGACCCTCCTGATCCGGACCCCCCTGAGTAGAACTCTTTCTGACCTTGGAGTTGAGCGCACACTGCAGCGGTGAGTCTTTGTTCTTGTTCAGGATGTCGGTGCTCGCCCCGTTCTCCAGCAGCACCTGGATGATCCCCTCGTAGCCCCAGCGGGCCGCCATGTGCAGCGCCGTGTCTCCTTTGTCGTTCTGCAGGTCCAGACGGCACGTTTGGAGGTCGTAGTAGACCAGAGCCTTCACACACTGAGAGAAACAACACAGGCTGTGTTTGTGTGACGCAGGGTGTGTGTGTGTGTGTGTGTGTCGGAGAGGCTGTTTTATAAAGGTCAGAGTGTGACGTACGTCCTCGTGTCCGTACATGCAGGCCAGGTGCAGCGGCGTGTTCCCGTTGTTGTCCTGAGCCTCCGTGTTGGCTTTGTAGTGCAGCAGCAGCAACTGGAAAACACACAGTTCATCAAACGCTCGACTGTGTCATCAAACACCAACACACACTTCAGTGTAGGGGTGTGTAAGAGTGTGTGTATTCACCGTCACTCCCTGGTATCCCCGCTGGCAGGCCAGGTGCAGAGGCGTGAGGGCGTGGTAATCTGTGGCGTTGACCGGAGCGCCTTTACACACCAGCAGGTCGATGAGCTGGGACTGACCTGCCACACACACACACACACACACATATCAAACACACACTTGAAGTTTCAATCCTTTAAGAATCTCATGTTTGGCTCCTGTATGTGTATGTTTGTGTGTGTGTGTGTGTGTGTGTGTGTGTGTGTGAGGTGACAGCTGCTCACCACAGATGGCAGCGACGTGAAGCGGAGTGTAACCGCGGTCGTCTCTGGAGAACGGCGTGACGATGGAGGGGTCGTTCAGGCGCCTGCAGTGAGAGGAAAGAAGAAAACAGAGTTCAGAGTGAAATATGTCCCCTGTGGGCCACCGTAGATTCTTTCTGAAGCCAGGAAAGAGAAATGCGACTGTGTAACGGCCACTCGTCATCACGATGCTCTCTCAAAGTTCAGGAACCAGTTCATCAAAGGTGTGTTTGAGGGAAGTGAAACAGGTTTCCTTCCTGCTTTAAAGTTTCATGAAGTTTGAGCAGAAATGAAAGTGTGACAGGCTTCAGTTAAAGCCGCTCTGTGGTAGAGCCACAGAAAACCATCACTCTGTCTGTGTTTGGACCATTCTGACGACACACGGCTGTAAAGGAAGCTCAAGGTGCAGGTTCAGAGTTTGTTCCACCTGAGAATCTTCTAGACCACCTTATTATGGTGATATGCACAGGCTTGTTTTGTCCCCAATCTGAGTGCTGTTACTGTTTCCACATAGTCCCAAACAAACCGGACTCTGGGGGAGGATCTGAGTGCCATCAGGCTTCCAGTTTCCCAGGAAAGGCAGGGAAAGACGTCTCCAGAGATCTAAAGAGGAGGAGAGGTAAAAACCTGACTCCATGGTGACGGCAGGAGGAGGACTTCATCACAGCCTCCTTCAGACTGATCAGGGAGACGTTTAGAGGGACTGACAGTAAAAAGAGGAACAGAGAGGACCTCTGCTGCTCTGCTGGATTAAATGATGAAAATAAACCTTCAAAATCAACAAAACTCTTTTCTCTGACAGGATTTGAGAAAATGTTGCACGAAGTGATAAATAAAACCCACAGTGGAGCTTTGAGACCGCTTCATGTCTGCTAACAGTTTGACATCACTGATGTTTTACTGAGGCTGATTTAGCTTTAAGGCCTGAAATAACAGATGTTTTAACATCTGTTATAACGGATGTAGTAACAGATGTAGTAACAGATGTAGTAACAGATGTAATAACAGATGTAATAACAGATGTAGTAACAGATGTAGTAACAGATGTAGTAACAGATGTAATAACAGATGTAATAACAGATGTAGTAACATGTAGTAACAGATGTAGTAACGGATGTAGTAACGGATGTAGTAACGGATGTAGTAACGGATGTAGTAACGGATGTAATAACAGATGTAGTAACAGATGTAGTAACAGATGTAATAACAGATGTAGTAACAGATGTAATAACAGATGTAGTAACAGATGTAGTAACAGATGTAGTAACAGATGTAATAACAGATGTAGTAACAGATGTAGTAACAGATGTAATAACAGATGTAATAACAGATGTAGTAACAGATGTAGTAACAGATGTAATAACAGATGTAATAACAGATGTAGTAACAGATGTAATAACAGATGTAATAACAGATGTAGTAACAGATGTAATAACAGATGTAGTAACAGATGTAGTAACAGATGTAGTAACAGATGTAATAACAGATGTAATAACAGATGTAATAACAGATGTAATAACAGATGTAGTAACAGATGTAATAACAGATGTAATAACAGATGTAGTAACAGATGTAGTAACAGATGTAATAACAGATGTAATAACAGATGTAGTAACAGATGTAGTAACAGATGTAATAACACTAACCCGGACAGCTGTAGGTCACAGAGGTCACAGGAGCAGAGGGGATGACACATCCTGGCATCCTCGTTGCTCTCTCCTTCACTCAGCAGACGCTCCACCTCCGACTCGTTTCCATTTGCTATGTGCTACAACACACACACACACACACACACACACACACACACACACACACACAAAGTGTAAAATTTAACCCTTGAAACACCTCACAGATACTGATTATGATCTGAAGCCCATTCAGAACCATCTGTCTAAATCTGGTCATGCTGTGCTGATGAGTTTTCTCCTCCTGGTTCCTGAACCCTCTCCTAATCTCTGATGGGGGTCCAGACTCCTGGTCTCACCTCAAACAGACAGTGGATCGGTGTGGCTGCGCTCTGAGACAGCAGACTCATCCTCTCCTTGAACACGGCCTTGTCGTTCAGCTCCCCTGAGCCCTGAGGGACAAACATGAAAGATGCCTGAAAACCACGAAGAGGCAGAAGGAGTTTCCTTCCTGTGTGGAGGCCTGACTCACGTGGTGTGTGTCCTGCAGCTTCCCCAGGTTGATGTACTCGACTGCAGCCTCGAAGGTGCTCAGGCAGTAGCTGAGTTCGTCTTTACTGGAGTGGCTGAAGCAGAAGTTTCTGATGTAGCTCAGGTTGGCCATCCTGAGGACGAACGACGACATGAATCAGCCTTTAAACAGATTTTATTCCTGCAGGCTGAGCTCACGCTCCTCAGCGAGGTGCGCTTACAGTGACACCTGTGGCCAGAATCAGTAGTTTTTTTCTGTGATGAAGACTCCGTTTCCCATGAGCACCATCACCCACTCTTAGTGAGGCATGCATTTGTTTAGGAGAGCAGATCTTCTTTTGAACACTACTTTTCTTTGTTCAAGGCAACTTTTTCCCAGAATGCAAAGCGAACAGAGTTTATTTGTAGTTAGTATTGAAAAGGATCAGAGCCACTGAAAAAAAAAAATAATAATAACAAAATATTTTTTTAATTAATATGAGAAGTCAGAATTCTGACTTTAATCTCAGAACGCTGATTTTTGTTTCATATTAATAATAAAATTATTGGACATTGTTTTTTTTTTCCCAGTGGGCCTGATCCTCTTCAGACACCACCAGACTTTAACAGCTTCAAAATGACACATCAGCTTTTTATGTTTCCTCTGCTGAAGCCACAGGGTCAGAGGTCAAAGGTCAAAGGTCAGAGTAAATCCCCTCCCTGCTCACCAGTTTGGGATTTCAGTCTTCACCAGCAGATAGAGGATGACAGACAGCAGGTCGTCCGCACACACCGCCTCTATACTGACTGCAGGAGACACACACACAGACACACAGACACACACACACAGAGTCTGTTAGGTGAAACACTGGAAGCTCCCTAAACACTCTCCCTGTTTGGACCAAATGAGTAAATTGGCTGTTTGACAAACAGTAATCAGGAGCGGATGGTTCTGCTCTGCAGACTGACAGACTGACAGACTGATAGACTGACAGACTGACAGACTGACAGACAGCTCAGAGTCTGTGGGGCCACAAGTTTAGATTTCCAAATCAAACTGGACGAACACATTAGAGGCCGACAGAGCGCGCACTGTTCTGTGAGCTGATCTGATGACACGCCGCGCGAGGACGCTCAGGGATCCTGTGGCATTCAGTTTGAGGGATTCCTGAGGTGAGGAGGTGGTTGATCACACCTGTGCGTCTGACTGTAGATCACACCTGTGCGTCTATCTGTAGATCACACCTGTGTGTCTGACTGTAGATCACACCTGTGTGTCTGACTGTAGATCACACCTGTGTGTCTGACTGTAGATCACACCTGTGTGTCTGACTGTAGATCACACCTGTGTGTCTGACTGTAGATCACACCTGTGTGTCTGACTGTAGGTCATACCTGTAGGTCACACCTGTGCGTCTGACTGTAGATCACACCTGTGTCTGACTGTAGATCACACCTGTGTGTCTGACTGTAGATCACACCTGTGTGTCTGACTGTAGATCACACCTGTGTGTCTGACTGTAGGTCATACCTGTAGATCACACCTGTGCGTCTGACTGTAGATCTTACCTGTGCGTCTGACTGTAGATCACACCTGTGTGTCTGACTGTAGATCACACCTGTGTGTCTGACTGTAGGTCATACCTGTAGGTCACACCTGTGCGTCTGACTGTAGGTCACACCTGTGTCTGATTGTAGGTCACACCTGTGCGTCTGACTGTAGGTCACACCTGTGTCTGACTGTAGATCACACCTGTGCGTCTGACTGTAGGTCACACCTGTGCGTCTGACTGTAGATCACACCTGTGCGTCTGACTGTAGGTCACACCTGTGCGTCTGACTGTAGGTCATACCTGTAGGTCACACCTGTGCGTCTGACTGTAGGTCACACCTGTGCGTCTGACTGTAGGTCACACCTGTGCATCTGACTGTAGATCACACTTGTGCGTCTGACTGTAGATCACACTTGTGCGTCTGACTGTAGGTCACACCTGTGTGTCTGACTGTAGATCATACCTGTGTGTCTGACTGCAGATCTTACCTGTGTGTCTGACTGTAGATCATACCTGTGTGTCTGACTGTAGATCATACCTGTGTGTCTGACTGCAGATCTTACCTGTGTGTCTGACTGTAGGTCACACCTGTGTGTCTGACTGTAGATCATACCTGTGTGTCTGACTGTAGATCATACCTGTGTCTGACTGTAGATCTTACCTGTGTGTCTGACTGTAGATCACACCTGTGTGTCTGACTGTAGATCTTACTTGTGTGTCTGACTGTAGATCTTACCTGTGTGTCTGACTGTGGATCACACCTGTGCGTCTGACTGTAGATCACACCTGTGCGTCTGACTGTAGATCACACCTGTGTGTCTGACTGTAGATCACACCTGTGCGTCTGACTGTAGATCACACCTGTGCGTCTGACTGTAGATCACACCTGTGTGTCTGACTGTAGATCATACCTGTGTGTCTGACTGTAGGTCATACCTGTGTGTCTGACTGTAGATCACACCTGTGTGTCTGACTGTAGATCATACCTGTGTGTCTGACTGTAGGTCATACCTGTGCGTCGGGGGGTCTGTGTGGCTGTCAGAGCGACTCTGCGCAGGCAGAGCAGTTTGAGGAGCGGGGAGCTCTGCTGGTTGAGCTGACTCAGCTCTCTCTTCGCCCGAGACAAGTTGATGCTGCACAGACACAGATTATAAAATCAGTTTTCCACGTGAGAAACTTCCAGTGGGGACAAAGAGTCAGTGAGGGATTCAGGGAAAAATAAAATCATTACAGAAGTTTACAAAAACATCTTTTCACAAGGCTGGATCTCATGCTGCAGCACATGATGAGTATTAAAGCATGTAATGATGTTAATCTGTCAGTGAGAGCCATGAGATGAGTCAGCACTCTGAGAATGATCCATCTTCAGCTCCATCCTCTCTGTCAGTCACTGACGGCTGCTCAAAGGCTGCTTCATGCTTCCTCTCTCCTCGTATGACAGCAGTTTGAGCTTCATTATGACCGACGTCTGTGCAGGACGGCGACCTTCAGACGACAGAGTGTGAAGCGGACGTGCTGCAGCTTGATCCCCTCACCTGAACTCCGGTTTGACTCCCAGGTCCTTCTGCTGCAGCTCCTGCAGACTGCGGCTGATTTTGTTGAAGGCAGCATCCTGAGGACGAGCAGCAGAGGAGAGACGAGGTCAGCTGTGCCAAAGAACAACAGGAAGTGAAGTCAGCAGAGCTCCAGTCCGAGTCCAGTCCTCAGTACCTCAGTGTTCAAGTCCCAGTGGAGTCTGAGTCATCCGAATTCAAGTCCAGGTCCAGTCCTCAGTACCTCAGTCTAAGTCCTGGAAAAGTGTCAGCGAGGACGGAAACACTCGCTCTCCCACGAGCAGCGCAGCAGCACAGCTCACATCTGATTCTTCTATTTACAGTAAAAACGTCCTCGTCTTCTCTTTCATGTTTCACAGAGTCAACATGTTGCTCTGCGTTTGCCAGCGTTCGCAGCAACATCTTTAAAAACAAACCACAGACGCCTGGCTCCTCTTTTGACATCTCGCCACAGACTGAAGGAGACGCCACGTCGACACGCATGTAGGTAAACAAACACACGCGTCAGCTGTGGACGGGAAACTGATCTGTTATCAGGACCCGATCAGCAGAAATAATCAATTAAAATTAACAAAGAGTTCAATGATAAATAAGTCAGAGTCTGAGTTAAGTCACAAGTCCAACATATCCAGACCCGAGTCGGACTCGTGTCCAAGTCTTGGACTTGAGCTCTCCAACACTGACACGACCACCGTCAACTCGTACTGGACGTAACCTCAGGTCTCCTTCGTTCAGTGAGGACTCTGTTGATCCACAGGTAAGACGCTCAGGGAGGAGACTCAGACCTACCTGGCTGGCTTCAAGCGTTCCCACGAAGTTAAAGATTAAATCATGGATACCATGATGAACGTACATCTGAGAGGAGGAGAAAAAAAAACAACAAGGAGGAGAAGATTTGATTTCATCTTCTGTAAAACTTTTCAACAAAAACAAAACGTTGAAGAACGATGTGTCAGGCTGCGTTTTAACACTTCAACAGTGCCGTCAGTTATTCTACTGAGCCGTGTTCACAGGGACGTGTTTCTGTGTGTTTAACGTGTTCCACGCTGTCAGAGAGAGAGAGAGAGAGAGAGAGAGAGGGGCGTTACCTCCACCGCCTGTTTGAGGAGAGTCATCTGC
Source organism: Labroides dimidiatus (assembly GCA_030710495.1). Classification (NCBI taxonomy): domain Eukaryota; kingdom Metazoa; phylum Chordata; class Actinopteri; order Labriformes; family Labridae; genus Labroides; species Labroides dimidiatus. Next base: position 33,845,553 of record CM061147.1, read on the forward strand.
AGCTCCTGCTTTGCAAGAAGTTTCTGTAGGAAAGAGAAGTTCAGAGGAATCAGAGCAGTTAGAACAAAAAACCTCCACACAGGAGGTCCATCACAGTCCTCCTCCTACCGCCATGACGCTGAACACAGAGAGGAGGCCGAGGCTGCGTGAGGACGGCTCAGATTAGATTAGATATGATTGGATTAGACTCGGGAAGCATGTCAACATGTCTCTGATCTACATGTTTGCATTCAGAGAGCCGAGTCCTCCAGAGGAGAGGAGGATCCTTAAAGAGACTTTATAAAACCAGAACAGCTTCTGAAACTGAACCAAAGCTAACGATGCTAACAGCTGTTTGAGCTGTTTTTAAATGGATGAGGAAGTTTAAAGAGAGGGTAGGACACTGTGGTACCCGCGCTTTAAACCAAAGAGTCCATTCACACTTTTAAAGTTTTCAGTCAACAGACACCAAAAAACATCAGATCCAAAAGAAATCTGAAGAAGATCAGCTGAACTGAGCGATGATGGACGAGCAGAGAGAGGAGGAGCAGAGTGATGCTGCTTCCTTCAACCCTTTCATCAAAACGAGATTTAAACAATCAAATCTCCTGAATTTGGTGCAAGAGAAGCAGAAGTAAATATGTGTTTTAATGTGAGGCTGCTGTGACTTTAGAGAGAGAGAGAGAGAGAGAGAGAGAGAGAGAGAGAGAGAGAGAGTGGCATTAAGAAGACCTGATGATTCTAAAGAAGACCTCTGATACTGAATTCTTTAAACTCCATGACATCAAACTCACAGCAGGTGCTGCAGGTGAGGTGGTCAGGTGGTCATGTGATCAGGTGTACTCACCAGGCGAGAGTCTCTGAGAAGACACTGAAGACATTTAGTGTAGAGACCGTTCACCGAGTCCTGAGAGGAGCAGACAGAGGGCTGTTAGTCCTGCAGAAACAACCTCATCACTGAGAACATTAAATCCTCCAGAGATGATGATGATGCAGGAAGAAGAAGTTTTATCACTTTTGCACGTTGAACGGTGAAAACGAATCAAACACAAACAGACTGATGAGCAGAAGATACGAGATGAAGTGTAAGAGACTCGGTTTGGATTTAAGGGTAAAAAGAAGTTTATGAGACATCCCTGAACAGGCGTCCCTCAGGGTTCAGTGCTCGGTCCTCTGGTCTCTAAGGTGACCAGAAGAGGGGGCCTGCTTAAAGCCCAGAATGTGGCACCAGGAGCGGAGGGGTATATTATATTATTTGATATGTAAATATATTTAAGGTCACATGACTGAACTTCATCTGCATTTCTTCATCATTAATTGACGAATGAAAAAACAGTCAGTGATTCAACTTCAGTTTGTTATTTTTGGATGTTTACAAAATGTTAAAGTTTTCTATGTTTTGACTTCCTGTTTGTCTGCGGTTTCTTTTTGTTTATATTTTTCATTCATTGGTTGAACTTTGTACACAGGATCGTTACAGCTGACAGAGACAGAAACGGAGCCCTGAGGGAGCAGAGACAAACAACACACAGGGTTTAAAAAGCGAGGGAAGGAAAGACGACAGAAAGACGTCTGGAGGACGGTGAAGACAACACAACGCTGAGGAGAAGAGAATCCGTCTCACGATGTGATGTCGGAGCCCCTTCCTCTCCTGCTCCTTGAAGGCCAGACAGAAACCCATGATGAACTTGTCCAGCTTCTGTGCGTGGCGGCCCAGGAACTCCCGCACGTCCTCCAGGCTCTTCAGGCAGTAAGGGGGCGGCGGGCTGAGCTCGGCCGGACTCGGGTTCACCTCCACGGGCCTGGAGATGCACAGGATGCTGTAGCTCTGCTCCTGGTCGTTGTAGAAGGTTTCCTCAAACAGGATGGGGACCGAGACCGGAGACGGGAAGCCGGATCCCAGCAGGACCTGCCTGTCCTGGATCCGGACCTCCTGAAACACAGAGAGTAACCAGCTCTGGTTAAAACCTAAAGACAGCTCAGTGTCACGTTCAGGAACCAGTTAAAAACCAGTGAGAGAGATGTCAGCCAATCAGATGAAGGAGCCTTTAGTTTGAACTTTGTAAGCAGTCAAACCCGTTTCCATAGCAACACTTCGTCTCCTCATCACAAGAAGAGAACAAACAGTCGTCTGTTGTCCTGGTGTTGTTGTCCCGTGTTTGAAATGTTTTAATAATCAGAGCTTCCTGCGATCAGCTGATGATTAAACATGGAGGCAAAACAAACCTTTCCATCCGCCGTCTGGTACCCGCTCTCCGCTGGATGCAGCACGTAGCTGTCAAACTGAGCGTCTGCATAACTGCTGACGCTCAAACTCCCACAGCAAGGCACCAGAACCTGCAGGAGGAGGAGGAGGAGGAGCAGGAGAGAGGAGGGAGAGAAGGAGGAGGAGGAGGAGGAGGAGGAGGAGGAGCAGGAGAGAGGAGGAGGAGGAGGAGGAGCAGGAGGAGGAGGAGGAGGGGGAGAGAGGAGGAGGAGGAGCAGGAGAGAGGAGGAGGAGGGGGAGGAGGAGGAGGAAGAGGAGGAGGAAGAGGAGGAGAGAGAAGGAGGGGGAGGAGAGGGAGGAGGAGAGAGGAGGAGGAGGAGCAGGAGAGAGGAGGAGGAGGAAGAAGAGGGGGAGGAGAGGGAGGCGGAGGAAAGGGAGGAGGAAGAAGAGGAAGAGGAAGAAGAGGAAGAGGAAGAGGAGGAAGAAGAGGAGGAGGAGGAGGAACAGGAAGAAGAAGAGGAGAAGGAGGAGGAGAGGGAGGAGGAGGAAGACCAGGAAGAAGAAGAAGAGGAGGAGGAGGAAGAGGGGGAGGAAGAAGAGGAGGAGGAGGAGGAACAGGAAGAAGAAGAGGAGAAGGAAGAAGAGGAAGAGGAGGGGGGGGGGGGGGGAAGAAGAGGATGAGGAGGAAGAAGACGAGGAGGAAGAAGAGGAGGAGAAGGAGGAGGAGGAGGAAGAGGAGGAGGAGGGGACACAGCAGTCATTAGATGTATTAAACACTCAGCTGTGACTCAGACACACAGATGAACCCTCCTGATCAGATGCTGTGTGTAAGAGTGGCCTCCTGAAGCTTCCTCCTGAAGCTTCCTCCATGTTTCAGAGTCTAACAGCTGAAACGTGTGTACAACATGTGTCACTGTGTGTCTCAAACAGGAAGTGAGGCCTCAGCATGAACCTGCTCAGAGCTTTTCAAGGACGGGAAGGCTGAGACTGGTTTTTATTATTTTACATTTCTGGAAAAACAAAAGATGAAAAAACAGATTCAAAACATCAAGTCTTGAGTCCAAAATTTGAAAAAATTAAAGAGTCAAAAATCAGCACACTGCAAAAAACTGAAATCCAGGCAACGGCTTTAAGTTTTTATTTTTAGTAAAAATCCCATGAGCCTCATTAAGCAGACCAGACCAGAAACACGTCTTATTTTAAGACAACAATCAGCTCTAAATGCTTTTAATAAGTGAAAAAGTTGGGCCACTGGAGGAAGAGAAAGTTTATAGGATTAAGACACTTTTCTAAACTTGACCTGTAAATGTTTTCTGACCCCACTGGCAGATTTTTTTACTTGTTACAAGCATTCAGAGCTGATTTTTGTCTTCAAATAAGACGTGTTTCTGGACATGTCAGCTGAATGTGGCTCATATCAAGTATAAGAAGATAATTCTTACTCAAAAATAAGACAAAAAACACTTTCCTGGATTTCAGCTTTTGCAGTGCAAGAAGAACAAAAACTCAAAACCTCATTTTTTGAGGATTAATGTTAAAAAAAAAAATCAAGACAACACGTCAAAAACTGAAATCCAAGCAGCGTTAGGTCTGATCTTATTTAACTCAAACTGAGCCTCATTCACCAGAGAAGTCCAGAAAAAAAGTCTGATTCCAAAACATTTAAAGGCAAAACTGAAAGTTTCTCAGTTTGAAGAATGAATACTAATAATAACTAAATAAATAACTTCACTGGAGTTGGGGACAGTGGGGACAGTTTGGACAGTGGGGACAGTTTGGAGGTTAAATAAATCTTCATACACTCAGCTAGCTCGCTAAAAGGCTAGCATGTTTCCAAGTGTGCTAATGATAACGTGTGCTGGATTTAATCATGTAAGATGTGTAACCGTCCTGTGAGCATCATCAGCAGCCTGAGAGCAGCATGACGGAGCCTCAAACCACTGAAGTCATTCAGAGTTTGAGCTCTGAGATCATTTAGTCCAACAAATCTGAGACTTTCCTTCAAACCTGAGTTCAGCTGCTGACAGAAAACAAGCGGATCAGAGTCTGAGGGCTGCACAGAGACCAGTCTGAATCAGGTCTGATGTCAGACCATGTGTTAGTATCTGTGGAGTGTGTGAGATGTTTCCTTCATGCTGCGTGTTGTATAACTGATCTCTCAGGTCAGCAGATCTCTGATCTCTGCTGCGGATCAGAAGCTCTAATCCACTTAGACGCGTCCTCCTGAATTCTGCTGATGTTTGGACAGATATGCTGCTGGTCTCCGCTCAGGCCTCTGATACGACCACGACTCAGGCGTCTCAAAGAGCTGAAACGTGTGTCAACACTCTGACCCAGGGTCCATGCTGAATTTAACCCCCCCTCTGCTGTCATTAACCCGTCTCACAATCACACACACAACACTTTCTACCACTTCAGCATGCACCAGGTGTGACTCACGATGCCGTGGAGCTCTGCCACTCGGCCGCAGAGGTCGGGTCTCTGCTTCTCTAAGGCCACGTAGAAAGGGTTCTTCAGGATGTTCTCATCATACACAGCCATAAGGAGCTGCAGGTCTGGATCCTGGAGAGAGAGGGGGGGGGGGGGGGGGGGGCAGGGACAGGAAGTGATCAGACAAAGCTTCAGGAAGAGAGAGAGTACAAAAGGTACATCATAATGATAAATATAACGATAAAACATTCATAATGATCAATGAATCCCAGATCATTCTCATGTTTAAAGAGAGGGTACTCTGCTTCACCACGCAAACAAACAACGCTGCCTAAAATGATGCTTCATCATCATCATCATCATCATCATCATCATCATCTCGATCTCTTAACTGGTTCATGACACCCTCTAGAGGAGGGCCTCAAACACCAAGGTCTTGTGGAGTGGAGAGCCTTAAAGAGACAGCAGCTAGTGTTTCAGACTGAGGCTCAAACACCAGTAATAGAAAAAAAAGGGGCCACCAGAGGGACAAAATAAAGTCTTTAAAAAAAGGTGCTGTTAAAGTCCCTACACTGAGATTCATCCTCTGGGGACAATAAAGCCTCGTTTCCAGCAAGCGGTCCGGTCTGGATCAGTCTAGTTTAGTACGGGTCAGATCAGTAAAGCCTGATCCTGTTTGTGTTTCCACAGCCAGCTGTGTAAGCTGGATGCTAATAGCCGTGTCAGCTAAGTAATAGCGTGACGGTGTGGCAGTGACACAGTGTACCCCGCTAATAAATCCAACAAAGAAGAAAAACACAGTGAACCGCTTCGTGACGCCATTTTCCAAACAGACAGACAGACAGCTGTCTTCAGGAAGTGGTCTGGAGATTTAAACATGGCGGGATATGTGTTGACCTTTATCACCACTGTCACACAGGAAGTGATGAGTCTTTCCACCAATCAGCAGACTGCAGGGTTTCCAGCTCCGCCCCCCATGGTTGGATCGGTTTGTCTGAGACCCCAACAGAAGGGGACCAGACAGTGGGACGGTACGGGTCGGTTATTTGGGGACCTGTCCTGGTTTTAGTCAAAGGAAACGTTAAAAACGCGAGCTGTACTGAGACGAACTGAACCGAACTGAACCGAACTGAACCGCTCGGTGGAAACGAGACTTTAATGTGTGATTAAATTTCATGTTGATCTTTAAAGACAGCGGTGGAGGAGTTTTATTCTGGAGCAGAGAGGTGGACTTCCCTCCAGCCTCTGGTTCACCTGAACTGACTTTAAATCAAAGGTGACGGATGAATCAGAAGCACATGGAGACGTTTGATTCCTGACAGAAGCCGAGTTAAAGTCCGTTACTCAAGTCTGAGACAGGAAACCAAAACTCCAGACCAGAACTGAGTGTGTGCCCCGATCCATCAGGAGGATCACAGACCGAACAGGAGCTGAATGAAACCACATCAACATCATCAACCACCTCGTTTGAGTCATCAGCTGGGACTGATACTGAACTATGACAGAGCCTTCAGTCCAGTGATCAACCTCCCTTCTTCTTCTCCTGCCTCTGTGACATCCACAGGTGAACCACTCCTATCCTTTCAAAATAAAAGCACCTGTTTTCACATGCTCGTACAGGAACTAAAATGCTGCCCTCCCTAAGTGTCCCCCTGGCACCGAAGCAGCGAGCGATGTCCGGCCTCATTTATGACAAACACTTGCTTTTTATTTTCTAAAGACCATCGTGCTTTTTGTAAGTTGCATTTTAAAGAAAAGAGAGTCATATATGGGTCGATGTGGCAGCTTTAAGATGGTTAAAAAAAAGAAAGAAATAACAGCATCATCAATAACATTCATGAGGTGAAGTCTTCTCCTGAGCTTGGAGGTAAAGTTTGGTGGTTACACCTTTAAAAGAAGGAAGAACACGAGTGTTTCATCACATCTGTGTGTAAATGAGGCCGAGTACAGCAGCCTTCCTCCTCTAAACACTGACAGGAGAACAGTTCACTGACAGAAGAACGTTTTTTTATTTCCACAATCTTTCCAGAAACCTGTCCTGAAGTTTTTCTCTCCTGCAGACGAGCAGCAGCCAGAGACCACATGTTGGATCCACTCAGGCTCCTCCAGAGCATCAAATATAAGAGACAGGATCTTAAATCTGAAGTTAAGTCCGTCACACTTCTCCAAACTTTCCACCCGTCACACCAAAACCCCCGAGTCCAAACCCAGAACGCTCCACACGTCTAAAACTCACCTCATCCCTCTGCTCAGCGACCAGCTTCATCCTCCCTCAGCTCCTCCGACTGAGCACAGACACACGCCGCGCCCTGCAGGCCTCCTGTCAGGCCGCTCGGACGGGACGAGCCAAAGGAATGAGTCATGTGACCCTGACGGTCCTCGTGACCCTTACACTTGATGCTAACAGGGTTTTCAGTGGTCCAGAGGAATTTCCGCTCCCTGGTTTCTCCCTGAGGCTGGAGGAGTGTGTGAAGCAGAGACGCTCCTCCTCAGCAGGAGCCCAGCAGACGACCGAGGAGATTAAAGGTCCATCAGCAGGACGCAGACTCACTACATCAATAGTTTGATTCCCAAAGCTGACAACTCAGCTCTACACTTCCTCATGATAAGGAGCTCACAGTGCAGTCCCAGTTCAGACCCGGGTCCTGACCTCTGCTGCTCCGATCCACACATATGTGGAGAGGTCTGCAGGAGGCCTGAAGCTCCTCAACTCAAAGAACCAAAACCTGGCTCCTCACAGGGTAAACCACCACGCTACATCCGTCAGCTAACTGTGGCTAACACTAGCAGAGCTAGCACAGCACCACCAGTCCTTCCTGTTGGTGCCGTTTGATCAGTTAAAGAGACTGTATGTGAGTTTAACATCCTGTAAACAGATTTATAAAAATAATAAACAGCAAAACAACTTCACAAAGAACTTTACTGAACAAAACAGAGCGAAAAAGAGAAACGCTAAAGGCTAAAAACCACCAAATAAAAGAGATTATAACACTGCCATCTGGTGGTCTGGGGTTTAAACACAACGGGAAAAAAAGTCCAACACAGACTCAAACAGACAGATCTGATATCAGTGACAGGGGGGAAACACTCAGGACAGATCTATATAACTCAGCTCTATGTTCTTCTGTGTTTACAGCAGTCGGCGTGAACTGAGCTGTGCTTAAATATAAAGGAAGTCGACTGCAGCAGCTCAGCAGATCGAAGACGTTTCATGTTTGTTTCAGCGACGACTTTAACGACAGTTTGTGTAAATTTAGCTCCTCACGTATCCACGGCTGAGTTTAGAGTTAAACTGGACTTCCTGTTAGCGTCTGAGGTTTACTCACACACACTCACACATTTATAACCCTTAAAACTGATCTGCTTTCACTCCACTGAGTCTGTTGTGCTCACAGATAAAAGTCTGAAAACGTCAGAACAAGTTCAGGAGACTTGTTGTGCTGCATTTAGAAAGCGAGGAGAAGCTCGACCTCATGAGACGATGACCTGGAGTGAGGCAGACCAGAAACAACGTGATCCACTTCAGATCCTGGATTTGTTCATGAGGTCTGGAGGCTGTGAAGAGAGCGAAGCAACAGCTGGTTCTTGTTTCAACAAAGAGCATCTGACTGTCTGACAAAATGAGCGTCCGTCAAAGGAAGATTCCAGTGATGCTGTCAGACGAACCTTCAGGTTCAGCCTGACTCACTGTGTCTGTTTCCACGGAGGAGCCGCCAAAGGTTCAAGTCCCGTTTCATTTCCAATCATCTTTATCCAGTAATTACACAGAGAGTGACAGACCACAGATCTTCATTCATGTAACGCAGCAGAAAAATTAGCAGAGAGGAAAAAAAAACAGAGCAAAGACCTGGTTTGTCCCGCCGCGCTGCGGATCAATAAAAAGCTCTCATGAGCTGAACGAGCTTAAAGCCACAAAGAGGCTTCAGAGCACGAACGTGACGATCACACCGCTCCCCTCATGACGCAGCGTGAACACACACACACACACACACACACACACACACACACACACACACAGACCGTTCCTCAGTACCAGCCGCTGACCTATAAAGGTCATCATGAGAGCTTCCAATGGACGTGAAACTCAACCTTTGAGATGAAACAGGTGTGGATGGATCCAGACTTCACACCTGATGTTTGAAACATCCAGAACAAACCGTCTTTAACCTTCATGGTTGATTTCTAGTTTCACAAATACGCTTTTAGTGAACAATAATTACAAACACTGATTATTCCTGAAAACAGACGTCACATCAGAGAACTGAACCTCCTTCACTCTACAGAACCAATCACTCACACTTCTCAACCCCAGTTTGGACACGACTGACGGCATTTTCAGATCTTTGGATGTTTATTTATTTACCTCACAGGTCGATTCTTTAGCTTTCCCAATCAGAGTCCAGAAAACCTCAAACTCTTCTCCTTTCTATCTGTTGTTTTACGCTCTTTAATCCTTTTTTTTTTTGTGTTTATGTTCTTTAAAAAAACATTTAAAAAAATAGTAATGAGAGTACAATTCTGTGCTGTAAGAAACTGCACAAACTTTGTTTTTCATGTTGTTCATATGTTGTAATTTAATTTGTCAATTTTATTTTTATACATGTTCAGTATATGACGATGTCAATATTCCAAGAAGCTCGACTGTTTTATCTTCCTGTTTACACTGAAATGTCTGAAAACAGACGAGGATTTAAAAGCTTTAAATCACATCCTGACAGTGCAGCTGATTTAACACAGTAAAAATTTCAGGTTTTATAAAAAAGGTTTGGTTTAACATGATGGAAGAAATGTGGAACTGAAGAGACTAAATCAACCAGATTTAAAGACATAAATATGATAATAAAGAATTAAAGCAGTAAAAGATAACAACACGCTACACTAACATCTAAAAAATAAGGTATTAAAAATGCTGATAAAAGATCAAGTAAATAAGTAAAATATGTGTCTGTGTAAAATAATAGATCAGTATATATAACTTTATAATAGATTAAAATTCAAACTTGTTGAAAACCAGTGGACCTGAGGGCTCTCACTGGTACATATGATAAAACTAAAACCAGATTTTAAAAAGGAGCTGCTACAGGATCATTAAGAGCTCTAAAAACCTGTAAAACATGAACATGTGTGAACGCTGCTGGCAGCCTGTGCAGACTTTAAACGGGTGTAATGTGGACTGAACCTGACAGAAATAAGATCATCACATTATTCGGTCCTGATCCTCAGGTGATAAAAAGCCTTTATTTAACAGATCTGTGCCTTTCCAACATGTTCACCCTCAGCTCATGTTTTGGGATTAGCTTAGTGGTTGATGGTGTGGCTTTAGTACTTCCTAAACCGCACATCACATGCTCCAGGGAAGATTTGGGCTCATTTTAACCAATAACTCTACAGCTGATCTTTAAATCAAGCTCTTAGGGCTGTTTGGATCCTACAAAGGTGGATCGGAAGTTTCACGATTAGCCTCAAAGCTACAACAACAACCGAGAGCATAAACCACCAGGACTAAGAGCTAACTAGCATTAGCTTTGCGTTACATAGCGGATTCCTGCGGTCGGCGTTAGCCTGTTTGTAGTCAACTAGTAGCTCAACACGAGCATGAGCGCGCGCACACACGATGAGCAGCGGTGTACCTGTTTTCAGTGATTCCCTCAGGTCATCCAGGCTTGGGCATGGCGGGCTCAAACAGCCTCAGTCGCCTGTCAGGAGCTGTTTACTGTGATCAGCTGGACCTTAGCCTCCAGACTTCAGAGAGGAAACACGTAAATAAGCCTTCAGAAGAGCCGCCTCCCGGGGGGAGAGAGAGGGAGAGGGAGGGGGGGGGGGGGGTTCCGGATCAGATTCAAGGATGGAAAAACCCTCTTCATTCATGACTCCAACAAACCGCTCAAAGCAGCCGATCCGGGCTGTAGAGAAATTAACCTGATTTTAAAAACTCTATTTAACCGTTAACTTTAACCGACCTGCTTCTACAACACAGAGGAGGCGGTGCTGCCCCCTGGCGACCAGTCTGTGTTACAGCAGAGAGATGAGAGCAGCTGAGGTTTTCTTCAGAAGCATGCATGTGGCTTCGGTTTGAGGCTTCTGCTTGTGTCTCAAATAGACATCACTAACATGAGAGGGCCTGACATCCAACATTCACCCCTTTATACTTCAGTAAAATATGACAGAAAGGTGACACACTGTATTAATAACACAAATTAAGTCATATTTTATTGTATTTAACATCTTAAGTCAAATTAAGAACAGAACAAACAAGCATTTTAAACCTGCTTCATTCAAAAGCATGTAAACAGTTGTTCTGAGCTCAGAAAACATAAATTTCCCCCTGAGATAAACCAGACAAACACCCACTGCATCATCTACATTTTACATTACAAACAACCCCTGGTTCAACTGAGCTGGGTTTGTTTTTTAAAGAAAGGAACAACAGATGTAAAAACCCTCACCAGCCCTTCAGCTAAACAGCTTTACTCTGAGCTCCAACGCTGCCAGAAGAACTTCAAACCAAACATGAAGAATAACTCACAAATATGAAGTTTAAATAAACATGAACAGACCTGAGGAGGAGGCGGGTTTCTGCCTGTTAGAGGAAGGTTTCCTCCAGCTCATGATGCATCAATACTGAGTCCATCAATAATCACACACAGACTGGTGGCTCAACATCAACTCACGAAGCTCACAAACTGAAAAACTTGAGATTTTCTAGAATGTTCTCGAAAAATAAAACTAAAACTTTGTAAAGATTTATTCACCACCCGTTGTTTTGTATGTAATATGAACAGAAATGAAGTGAGTGAGGAGGATGGATAATCAGGATGTCATTCGTTCAGTTGATGTTCAACAATGAATCATCAAAAAATGAAACATTAAAAATGTTTTATTTCCATTTTTTTCTTTTTTGAAAAAAAAAAACACCAAAACAAACCATCAGCCTGTGGCCTGTAATTCAACTTTCCTTTATTGGATCTACATTAACAAAAAGGGATAATTGAAATAAAAAAATTCATTTATTTGTTTTCATTTCAAAAAGGAAAAAACGGGAAACGAATCGTTAATTAAACGTTTTATTTTTTGACTCTTAATTGAGCATCAACTGAACGAGTGACAGACAGATTCTGGATGATCTGGCAGGTTGTGAAAACCTGTCGCTCTCTTCAGTCCAGATACTGGTTGTATTAGCAGGTCAGGTTGAAACACAAGACAAAAATGACTTCAGGAACTCATTTCTCTATCGACACACGCTGCGCAGAGGTCAACTTCTTCACAACTTGATGTTTGAAGTTCTTAAACTTATGAGTGTCGCCCATAAAAGGTCCAGGCTGACCTGAGTGACAGGTGGGCTCCTGTACAGGTCATCCCTTCATGATGGGATGACGTGTGTTGATGTTTGACCTGATGGAGCAGAGCAGCAGGAGAGAGAAGCTGCAGCTACACCAAAACATGTTTGACTTTGGGAACCCCTCTGGACCAGGGGTCCCCTGAGTCGGGATTGGGACTCCCTGGGGGGCATTTTTCCTCCATTCCTCCAAAACTGTAACTTAAAAAAGGAGCTTAAATTTTAGATTAAATCAAGCTAACAGAAAAAGTTTGATCTGTTTCTGTGTTTCTGTGTTAAAGGAGGACGAGGGCGGATCAGCTGCATGCGCACACAGGTCGCGTAGTTTTCTGAGTGAAAACAAACATTTAGGCAGCACAGAAGATCCATCCATCCATCCATCCATCCATCCATCCATCCCTCCTTCCATCTATCCCTCCATCATCCCTCCCTCCTTCCATCCCTCCATCCATCCATCCATCCATCCATCCTTCCTTCCATCTATCCCTCCATCCATCCATCCTTCCATCATCCCTCCCTCCTTCCATCCATCCATCCAACCTTCCATCCATCCATCCTTCCTTCCTCCCCTCCATCCTTCCATCCATTCAACCATCCATCCATCCCTCCATCCTTCCTTCCATCCCTCCATCCATCCATCCTTCCATCTATCCCTCCATCCATCCATCCTTCCATCATCCCTCCCTCCTTCCATCCATCCATCCATTCCTCCTTCCATCCATCCATCCAACCTTCCATCCATCCCTCCCTCCATCCTTCCTTCCCTCCATCCATCCATCCTTCCATCCATTCAACCATCCATCCATCCCTCCATCCATTCAACCATCCATCCATCCCTCCATCCTTCCTTCCATCCCTCCAACCATCCTTCCATCCATCCATCCATCAATCCTTCCTTCCTTCCCTCCATCCATCCTTCCCTCCATCCATCCTTCCTTCCATCCATCCATCCATCCATCCATCCAACCTTCCATCCATCCATCCCTCCCTCCATCCTTCCATCCATTCAACCATCCATCCATCCTTCCTTCCATCCCTCCATCCATCCATCCATCCTTCCATCATCCCTCCCTCCTTCCATCAATCCATCCATTCCTCCTTCCATCCATCCATCCAACCTTCCATCCATCCCTCCATCCTTCCATCCATTCAACCAGCCATCCATCCCTCCATCCATCCTTCCCTCTAACCATCCTTCCATTCATCCATTCATCCATCCTTCCTTCCCTCCATCCATCCATCCATCCCTCCATCCATCCATCTTCTATCCCTCTTATCTGGGTCAGGATCTCTGGAGCCTATCCCAGCTGTCTTAGGGTGAGAGGTGGGGTCCACCCTGGACTGGTCTCCAGCCAATCACAGGGCTGACACACAGAGACAGACGACCTTTCACGCTGTTAACCTGATGAGCATGTTATTGGACTGAGGGAGGGAGCAGGAGAACCTGGAGAGAACCCACACATGCACGGGAGGAACATGCAAACTCCACACAGAAAGGCCAGCAGGCAGACCGGGATTCGACCCCGTGACCTTCTTGCTGTGAGGCTGCAGCACTAACCGCTGCACCATGGTTCATGTTATGATACATTAAATATTTCACCCTGAGTTTGAGTCGCCCTTTCTGCGGCGCCTTTGTGGGGTGTTCATCATGGAAGAGACGCTGCAGGATGGTGCAAACCACAACAACATTAAGCTACCAGAAGAAGAAGGTCGTGGTGGGCGACCTGAGTCACCGCTGATTGGACGAGAGGGAGGACGTGATTGGACGAAGGCACCGTTGATCATCTGACTGGGAGGTTATTCTGCCTTCAGTGATGTATGGAAACAGAAAGAAGAGGAAAGTAATGAGGAAGGAGAAGATCACAGCGTCAGCTGATCCCTGCTGGAGCATCTGTCCGTCAGCTCTAACAGGTGTTTAGCTGTCTGCACTTTAGGGCTGGGAGGTATATCCATTAAATCAATTAATTCAAAGAATTTTTCCAAGAAGATTTAAAAAATTAAAAATGGAGATTTTTTTTTTTTTTTGCCTTAGTCCGACTGTGAGCTGTTAGAATGTTTGAAAAAACGTGCAGTTTTCATGATGGTTGGTCCTGTCAGGTTTTGGACAAAGACTTTTAAAGGCTTGTGTTTGTTTTTAAATAAGATTAAATATCCATGGAGTATTTTCACAGTATATAAACATGAAACTCTCTGGAGTGTTTCTGTCAAACCTGCCTGTGTTTAGACTACAATCAACATCTATGTCACACTTTAACTGTTTGGTTTGGGAAAATATTTGGACAACATTTGATTTATGTAATTTTTGTATCAATGAGAGTGGGGTTGCCCCTCAGCCAGCCCCTCAGCCCGCCCCTGACCTTGTTCCCTACTGCACATGTGCGCCGTGATAGCGTTCATAAAATCAAAGCAGTCACAGAGCTTTGTATCTTTAACCTGTTTAACAAACACTTAAACATGTTTAATAATCAGACTGAGGGCAGCAGATCTTCCAGTCAGATGATGAACGGTGCCTTCTTCTAATCAAGTTGTTCATTTTTTGATTTGCTGTTGTAGTTTGCACTTCAGGGCCACCGTACACAACTTCCCGTAACGCTTTGCACAAATTAAAAACACTAACACGCCTTTCATTAAGATTTCTCACTCATACAGCTGACAAATGTTGGATGCTTTTAGTGGTTTTCAGCTGAATCCTGCATTTAATACTTTGAGACATTTAAATTCACGTGTTCCAAAGAAAAGTATCTGAAGAATATTTCTACTGCAGCTTTGATATTAAAACAAAAATATGAGACAGCAAAGCTCTAAGTCTGAATGTTAGCAGTCTGAGTGCACCGTGTTCCTGTTTCCAACATGCAGTCATGTCCACGTGTCCACGTGTCCACGTGTCGGGTGCTCTGCAGCTAGAGCAGACTAACACTCTGTCCTGGTAATGTTTTAGTTTGTGATTTTTCCATGTGAGGCAGGTTTGGTTTCTTAGCGTCTTAGTCGCTGTCACTGTCGCTCTCTGGGTTCAGGTACCAGCCGTCCTCTCCTGTGTTCTCCAGGAAGTGAACACCTGAACACAGAAACACAGACAGGTGAGGATCACTGACAGCAGGTACCAGAGGCCCAATTCAACAGTTATTATAACAAACATAACTGCAGATCTTACTGTTTAAGACTTTGTCTTCGTTCTCTTCCAAGTGGTCCATATCGTACCTCACAAAAACATTCTGGAAAAAAAGAGAGACGGACTGTTCAGTCTGCCCTGGTTGGAGATTTCTGTCCCCTCTGCTGCCCCCCTCAGTGAAGGAACACCCAGCTCGCCCCTCAGCTCCACCCTCAGCCCTCAGCTCGCCCCTCAGCCCTCAGCTCGCCCCTCAGCCCTCAGCTCGCCCCTCAGCCCTCAGCTCGCCCCTCAGCCCTCAGCTCGCCCCTCAGCCCTCAGCTCGCCCCCTCAGCCCTCAGCTCGCCCCTCAGCCCTCAGCTCGCCCCTCAGCCCTCAGCTCGCCCCCTCAGCCCTCAGCTCGCCCCCTCAGCCCTCAGCTCGCCCCTCAGCCCTCAGCTCGCCCCCTCAGCCCTCAGCTCGCCCCTCAGCCCTCAGCTCGCCCCCTCAGCCCTCAGCTCGCCCCTCAGCCCTCAGCTCGCCCCCTCAGCCCTCAGCTCGCCCCTCAGCCCTCAGCTCCACCCTCAGCCCTCAGCTCGCCCCCTCAGCCCTCAGCTCGCCCCCTCAGCCCTCAGCTCCACCCTCAGCCCTCAGCTCGCCCCCTCAGCCCTCAGCTCGCCCCCTCAGCCCTCAGCTCGCCCCTCAGCCCTCAGCTCGCCCCCTCAGCCCTCAGCTCGCCCCTCAGCCCTCAGCTCGCCCCCTCAGCCCTCAGCTCGCCCCTCAGCCCTCAGCTCGCCCCCTCAGCCCTCAGCTCCACCCTCAGCCCTCAGCTCGCCCCCTCAGCCCTCAGCTCGCCCCTCAGCCCTCAGCTCGCCCCTCAGCCCTCAGCTCGCCCCTCTTGCCCCTCAGCCCTCAGCCTGCCCCCTCAGCCCTCAGCCTGCCCCTCTTGCCCCTCTTGCCCCTCAGCTCGCCCCTCTTGCCCCTCAGCCCTCAGCTCGCCCCCTCAGCCCTCAGCCTGCCCCTCTTGCCCCTCTTGCCCCTCAGCTCGCCCCTCTTGCCCCTCTTGCCCCTCAGCCTGCCCCTCTTGCCCCTCACTCACCCTCAGCCCGCCCCTCACCTTGTTCCTGAGGAGTTTTTCCCAGGATCCCTGCTGCTGTTTGGCCAGCGTGAGGACCGGCTCGTTGCACTTCAGCTCCCAGCTGCAGAGGTCTGCTGCGATGTTAGCGTGAAGCTCCAGGTCGGCTCTGTACGTCCGCCCGCTCACTCTGCCACTGTGCAATCAAAAGAGGAAGAGAGTCACCCTGAGGACAGGTAGCAGACTGTTCTCTGTTCACCTGTCGCCCCA
Organism: Labroides dimidiatus; assembly: GCA_030710495.1. Taxonomy (NCBI): domain Eukaryota; kingdom Metazoa; phylum Chordata; class Actinopteri; order Labriformes; family Labridae; genus Labroides; species Labroides dimidiatus. The sequence continues at coordinate 33,861,934 of CM061147.1, forward strand.
CAGGCTGAACCCTCAGACACAGAACACCTCCATTAAACCCTCCCTTACTCTGAGCTAACCCTCTACATCAGCCGCTGTGTAACAGAGTGTGTGGAGAGCATGAGAGGAGCTGCTGAAGCTGGAGGTCATCTTCAAAGACAGCAGAGCTTCACACAGCCTGACGTGTCATTAAAGTTTCATTTATCCTGATTTAACAATAAAAAACATTAAAGACACTCAAAGAATGAAAATATCAAAAGATTCAAATGATCTGCATCACGGAGCAGCAGCCTGAGCTCAGAGGAGAGAAGCTGATTCCCTCAACTTATTAACCTGTGTGTGACTTCACTTCCTGTCACATGATGTCAGAGGGTCATCTGATGTAAACTTAACAAGTTTAACAGCTCTGTTGTTCCCACAATACAGCCAATCATGAAAAAAAGCTAGCCATGCTCAACATGTAGCCACTCCCTCCAGTGTAGAGTGCTCCAGATAAGACGCTGCACTGAACGCTGTGAAGAGCAGTAAGAGAGCGGTTAATGGAGGCCTGCTCTGGACGGACCTGTAGACGACTCTGTCGGGGTGGAATTCACAGCGCTGACTCTCAGGGTTCGTTAGCTTCATGGTCAAAACCACAGAGCGGGAGGTCTGGTACCAGCGGACCTGAGGGTGGAAGCTGGAAGGAAACCAGGAGGAGGTGAAGATTTAACAGCTGGCTCTGGTAAAAACCAATCAGGATGGTCTATCAGAGACTTTAAATAATTCACTAACATTCATTTAACCCTTTAAAGCTTCCTCCTCTGAGCACATTTCTGGAGTGACACCAACATCCTAAAACCAGCTGATGGTGCGGCAGCCTTCTCTCCTGGAGCGAGCTGCTGAGCAACACACACGTGTCAATAACTGATTAATGGCGGACCGAATAACGCTTCTGGATTTCAGCTCTGCTGTGATTGGCTGGTGTTGCTGAGCCATTGAGACATGTGACAGAGATTGACGTGTCGCTGAGCGATCATTGGTGGACCATAAACTGTTTCTGGATTTCAGCTCTGCGGTATTTTTGTGTCTTGTTGGTAAAATGTTTTGGAGCGCTCCAGAGGAGAGGGCTGTTCAGGCTGCTGCACCATCTTTAGAATCAAATGTGTGGACAGAAAGAAATCAAGCGCACCCGTCTTCCTCACTGACAGCATCATATCAGCCCAGATCAAGGAACAGATTTTGTACCTTTTCGTGGGAACATCAGAGTTTCTCTCCTTACAGGCGAGCACTGGAGCCCGGTTTGGAGCTCGAGTCTCTGGGATGAGGGACTGGATCACCGTCAGTGGACTGAGGGGCTCACATGGTTTGAGCGGAGGAGGGTCAGAGAGCCGAACGACCTCGGCAGCTTTGAAGGCTTCAGCCAGAACCTCCTCCTCAGCTTTGATCCTGACCTCCAGAGGTGGAGGACCGTCCTCTGACCTGAAAGCATCAACAGCTGTTTATTCACCGTGGTGACAGCGGCTCATTCAGTCAGAGCTGCAGGAGTGGAACTAGTCCGGGGCCTCCTTACCCTGACGTGTGGCCCGCCTCCTGGCTGCTCTCCGCCTCCTGGCTGCTCTCCGCCTCCTGGCTGCTCTCCGCCTCCTGGCTGCTCTCCGCCTCCTGGCTGCTCTCTGCCTGGCTCTCCTGGAGGAGCGCCCGCAGCTGGTCCAGATGCTCTGGGTTGCTGACTCCCATCCCGCTGTTTAAGATCTCAGACTGCACGTTGTATTCATTGATCACAGTCTTCATGCCGGGAACCTGAGTCACGCGCACCTTCAGGGGTGAAAGAAGGTACGTTACCTGGGGCCAGCTGTGCCCACACCCCAAACCGGACTCATGTTTTTATGACTCCAGGTAAAAACCCACCATAGGATCTACAAAGACTGTGTTTCCCAGACTGAACGCGGCTTGGGCCCGATGCTGCAGACCCTGTATCTTCTGGCTGATGGCTCTGGTGACCTGAACACACAAAGAACACAAACACTGCATCAGTGGCGTCGTGTTTGTGTGTTGGAGGGTAAAATGGAGGAGTCAGCAGGAGACCTTTGGGTGCCAGTCAGTCTCTCCATCCACAGGTTTGACCCGGCAGACGATGATCTCCACGCCCTGAGCTGGCAGAGAGTGAAACCGCTCAGGCAGCTGGAAGATCTGATGGGACTTAACCTCCTTCTCGTTTCCCACGTCAATAAACCGAACAAGGACGCTGAAAAACAGGCGGTCAGCTCTGTCGGGGACGGACAGGATCTTCACCCTGTCAGAGCGCAGATAAATAATCATTCAGCTCAAACAGACTGGACCATGGAAACCTTGAGCGATGTTGGTTTTTGGGGCCAGTGTGACGAAGACCTGTGGAAAACCTCCTCCTCCTGCACAGCGTACAGGCCTCCCTCCAGCAGCTCTTTGGCTCCGGGTTTCTTGTCGGCGTAATACGAAGTCATCTCAGACACCAGGCTCTGGAAACCTCCCTCCTCTCTCTGGATGATGCAGCCGTAGAAGAGCGAGGCTGTCTTAATGTACAGAGGTATAACCTGTGGGACCAAGCACGGGGTGACGATCACTGCAGAGGCTCTGCTGGACAAACGCCTGTTCTCTTTTCTAAAGTGGATCGTGTCTGTGGCTGACGAGACGGACCAATCAGAGACAAGCGTGAGCACTTTCTCACCTCTATCAGTCCTGAGGCTGGAAGCACCGAGCGATCCAGCTGGGGAATGAATCTGTGACGATCAGGACACACGCTGCTGTCTCTGCAACACAAGATCACTCAGTTTAACCCTTCTTTAACAAATCTCTAACGTCCAGTAATAACATTTTTATTTATTTATCTATTTTTACATTTTTATGTTAGAGAATTTTTTTATCTCCGTGTGTGTACTGATGTATTTTTATGTTTTATGTTTTAGTTTCTTCTTTCCCCTTTTTTTTATTAATTGTGCAACAAGACGGCGACACAGACGGACAAACAGAGTGTAAACAGAGTGGTGACGGCAGTGAGAGTTGTGACGGTAATAATAATTGTTACAAAGCTTTCATGAGAAAGAGGAAAGAAATAAAATGTTTATCAGAAAGAAATTAAAAAATTATAAATGTTTGAATAAGGAAGAAAAACAATGCTTGCTAATAATACTGATCATCAGGAGTTTGTACTTTAGAACGTTCTGGTGGTTCTTCAAACACTAAACTCACATTCATCATTCACTGACCTGCACGCTCCAAAGCTCTTGATGTTTCTGCACAGAGGCCTGTTTGTCTTCTGGTCCTCCCGGGCCACATGGACCCCCTGAGCAAAGGACAGAAGCTCAGGAGGCAGTGGGGCGTTGGTTCGTACCAGGTAACGCAGAACCCCGACGACGTGACGGGCGTTCATCTCAGAGATCAGCAGCACGGATCTGGAGAGAGGAAGGCCGCTCTCTGATTGGTTGAGGGAGGGAACCTTGGAAGAGGAAATAAAGACTGTTGATTAACTTCCAGGGGAATCAGACTATGACTATCATAACTTATTGTTTGTGCATTGATCACTGATCCAAAGAGGAGTTTTTGTTCTACTCGTCCTGAAAGGTTCCTGAAGTTCTCCGCCATGCAGAAGAGTCGGCTGCCGAACACTTTGGGGGACGTGGGGAAGCTGTAGTGGACGATGCAAGTTGCGTCTTGGATTCCCAGGTACTTCAGACACTCATTGGTGGTCACTAAAGGTCAAAGGTCAGTTGACACAGTAATGAAAAAGTCAGCAACACGTTAGTGTTCGAGCAGAAGCTCAGAAAGGTCTCTGAAGGTGTCTACAGTCTGTGAGGTTCTCTGATTACCCAGAATAACCTGAGTGCTGGGCCCGATGTCTTTCCTCCACTGCTGGACCACCAAGTCAAACAGGTGACTTAACCCCTCGTGGGTCCTGAGGCAAAACGCCGACTTGTTGGTCACAGCCTGATGATCAGACAGGACACATGTGTGATCAGTGTTTTAGTACCTGCAGTCTGTGCTACAGGTGAGGAAGCTGGAAGGGAACAAAGTACAGGAAGAATCGTCTTTACCTTGAAAACATCTTCAACTTCCCGAGCAGAGTTTGCTATAATCAGAGTCTTCTGCCTCACGTCCGGGCTGAAATCCAACACGCTGAGGAGGTCTGAGATCTTACTGCTCTCAAGAGTCATGAGGATGATCTGCAGGAGAACAGACAGACACGTCCTTTAACTGATGGTCACAGGATGCAGGATTCATGCACAGCTCTACACAGTCTGCTGTCTGAACTTACAGAGGGGGTGTTCAGCTTTCCCATATATGATAAACATGGATACAAAATATCAACGCTGGGTGTTCAGACTGAGCGTGTGCAGAAACCTCTACATACTGATCTGTTGGAGAAATCCCTGAATCTGTCTGTGAACTCATCAAAACACTCCGTTCTGAAAATAGCACCAGATCTTCACCAGACGTGCTGAAATGATGAGGTCATCACATAAAGATCTACTAACTGGGCCTCAAACACCAAGGTCTGGCCAATCAGAGGTGAAGCAGGAGCCTTAAAGAGACAGCAGCTAACAGAGTGTTTCAGACGGAGGCTGCAGGAAGGATTTTTTGAGTTGTAAATGAGGTAAAGCCACCACCAGAGGGCACCAGAGGAGCAGAGCGCACCGTGCTAACAGTGTGTGAGAGAGGCTGACCTGTTGAACGTTGCCATAGAGAGCAGCCTCCTCAGGGGCAGTCATCACAATGCAGGGGTGAGGCATGTGATTGGCTAACAAGCCCTCCATGTGACTGGTCCATCTTTTAGAAACAGTGATGAGCTGCTGGGGACAGGACGCCATCTGCTCGCTGGAGTTCACCTTCTGGAAATGCTGCAGGATGGTCGCCATCTGACAGGAGCACAGTCGTGTTTAGAGCCACGTGGAGGAGAGCTGAGGTATCTGGAGTGTTATGAGTGAAGGATGAGCTGGTTTCACCTCGTCTGGAGCGAGAGAGAAGAGCTGGTCAGCCTCGTCCAGCACCAGGTGACACATGCGCAGGAACAGGAAGCAGTTATGGGACAGCAGACGGACCAGACTGAAAGGAGTGGTCACTAACAGCAGGCCTGGAGGGTTATAGAGATCACATGGAAAGACTGGTGGATTAGTTCAGAACCTAAAACCTGGACGGTGCAGAGACATCACTCTGTAACGCAGCAAACCATCCACAGGCGTCAAACAGCCTGAGGTTGATCTCTCTTACAGTTTTTGGGGATCTTGACGGCCTTGGCCTCGTCTTTGCCGGTGCCCAGCTGCACAACGACAGGATGCAGGGTTTGGGCGGCCTTTATGTCCTCCAGCAGGTCGTACACAGCCTGGACCTTCTCCCACCCAGGACACAGCAGCACCGCTATGGGCTGGAAACCAAACCATCAGCACAATAAGCACAGATCCAAAAGACGGAACAGTGAGCTCTGAAAACATGACTTCATAAAACCTGAACAGTTTGATCGTACTGTGTGTGTGTGTGTGTGTGTGTGTGTGTGTGTGTGTGTGTGCTCCCATAATCTCAACACAGCTCACCACACACAGAACCATTCTGTCCCACCACAGATCCAGAATCTAGTCCTCCAAGACTGAAATCTCACCTGACCAAACCTGATCCAACAAAACCATAGAAGAAGAAACAGCAACACATAGCAACAACCGGCTAACACCAAACACAACATGGAGGAGGACGGAGACGAGGGAATGATGGTGGACTGAGGACTGTTTTTAACGGAACTCACAAAGTTTCTGTCAGCTCAGCCATACTGGATTCTGTTAACATCTGCTTCCTCATTCCTCGGTCAGCTCGCCTCCTGATTGGCTACATTACATTCCATGTCACAACTCATGGAGTCATGACTCGGGAGTCATCAGCTTTCCACACACATGAAGACTTTTGGTCATAAATATTGAACAAGTTTAATATTTATGACTGTCGGCCCCGACCCGGATAATCTGACAGGATAATCTGATAAATAATCTGACAGGATAATCTGACAGGATACTCTGATAGGGTAATCTGACAGGATGATCTGACAGGATAATCTGATAAATAATCTGACAGGATAATCTGACAGGATGATCTGACAGGATAATCTGATAAATAATCTGACAGGATGATCTGACAGGATACTCTGATAGGGTAATCTGACAGGATAATCTGATAGGATAATCTGACAGGATAATCTGAAAGGGTAATCTGACAGGATAATCTGACAGGATGATCTGATAAATAATCTGACAGGATAATCTGATAAATAATCTGACAGGATAATCTGATAAATAATCTGACAGGATAATCTGATAAATAATCTGACAGGATGATCTGACAGGATAATCTGACGGGATAATCTGATGGGATAATCTGACAGGATAATCTGACAGGATAATCTGACAGGATGATCTGACAGGATGATCTGACAGGATAATCTGATAAATAATCTGACAGGATGATCTGACAGGATGATCTGACAGGATAATCTGATAAATAATCTGACAGGATGATCTGACGGGATAATCTGATGGGATAATCTGACGGGATGATCTTACAGGATGATCTGACAGGATGATCTGACAGGATAATCTGATAGTGTACTGGAAATAAACCCTGTGGAGTGCCAGTTTAAATGTTTCTAGTGATGGTCTTGAATCCCAGTAACTGCATGAACTTAGCATCCAACAGGCTCCTGAGACACTGATCTCACCCCTGTGCTGGAGGTGAGGGAGGTGAAGATGGAGCTGAGGAGGATGTGGGTGAGGAGTGGAGCGAGGTAGCTGAGCGGCTGGTCGGCGTTGGGGGAGACGATGAGCGCGTTGCATCCTCGAGCCACAGCCGGCCAGCTGTAACAGTCAGCTGGAGACAGACTGCCGTACTGCTTCCTCTGCAACACCTGCAGGCAGACAGCAGTGATGAGTCAGCAGTTCAAACAGGTGCTTCAGTGTCAGCAAGGTGACCGCCTCAGTCTGTTGGACCTCAGGAGTCTCCAACCTCCCTCCTCCTCTGAGGAGCTACTTTCAAACAACAGAACAAGTCCTGAGCTACTTCTAGTTCCTTTCATTGTTTAGTGTTTTTACCTGCTTCATATTGAGCACCTGCTGTGGACCGGGGCCTCGTTATTCCTCTGTTTTTTTTGTTATTTCTCTGTTTTTTTGGATGGACCTGGTTCACTCACTGTTGATCTCCAGACGTTACACTTGTTTTAACAACAGTCAAAGAAAATCCAGATTTGAACAATCGTTCTGTTCTCTTCTGGTCCAAAACACAAGTCGCAGGTTACTGAGTCCACTCAGGAGCTCCTGCTCATTGGGACAGGTGATGAGTCATAAATACGACTGTGATTGGCTGATGTTCTTTGTAGGGTGGGTGAGGGGGGGTTGGATAGATATAGAGCTGTAGTAAGTTGACAGTTTTCATCCGTTCTTTGTATTTTCTTCCTTTAATTGTTTTTTTTACACGTTTTCTGTTTGCTTGGCGAGCTACGTACTGAAGGCCTGTGAGCTACCTGCTGGAGACTCCTGGTTTAACCCTTTCTTGTCTCTACCTCCTCGACCTGAGAGCCTCTCACTTAATGCTGTTATTACCAAAGAAATGAGACTCCCTCCTCATTGTGCAGGCATGCTTTAAGGCTAATGAAGATGAACCAAATCTCTGTGAGCTCCACACATGACAGTTTTTATTCAGCTGAAAGCTGCTGACAGTAAGAGCAGAGAACACGGTGAACAGCTGTGGCAAACTGACAAAGTGTCAAAGAAACGTTTCCTGTGAGTTTATTGAGTTGTTGATCTGCAGACTTTTTGTTTACAGTGTTTCATGATTGATGAAAAGGTGCTGGAGCAGGAACCATCCTGCTAGTTCACAGAACACCAAGAGGAGCTCCTTCCCATCATGCAGCCTGACATCTGATCTTTGTAGCTTTATTCTGAAACGTGTCACAAAAATTGAACTTTCCTTCCTGATAGTGACAGAAATCTTTCTGAGAACTCAAATCTCCATGAAGGAACGCATCAGTCAAACCAAACAGTGACTGGAACAGGTGAACTGGAAGCTCTGGTTGTTTTTTAACACGTCTGTAGTTTTAACTTTGATGTGACTCAGTTTATCTCACTCAAAGGAACATCGACTGTCAGCATCCTTAGTTCCAGCTTAGAACACATTCTTGTTTACCCGGCGGAGAGTGTCGGTGACGGGGGCGTCCTCCAGGCAGGTGCAGGGCTCCACTGGGAGGGTGGAGTGCACCAGAATCCCACTCCTCCTGGGATCACTGGTCTCACTGGGAACATCCTGAGGATGGCAGGGAACAGGATGGAGAGGTTATAAACACCGCTCTGACATCATCAGATATATATCTTCACGCTGATGTTTTAACGCTCTACAGGAGGAAATGACTTTTTCTTTACCTGATCATTTCACATTGAGCTCATTCATTTAAGGGGACACAGATATACTGACACAGAGAAGGTGAAGTTTGTCAACTTGAGTCCAAATAATTAAAATCACCTTCTAAACCATCATGAATTTACAGGTGGCCGTTTGCTACCTGAGCTGTCTGCTGCGTCTCTCACAGGAAGCTTCATGTTCAGACCACTGCTGCGAGCAGAGGATCCTGAACACAACGTCTGCTCGTAACAAAGACCCTCAGTCAGCCTGGCCCCCAGTAAAGATGGACTCTCTTACCAAACTAAGCTAATTTTAACACGACATGAGAGTAAGCTGAAAACTTTAAGTGCTTCACTTTGCTGTTAGACGAGAGGAGTCAAAGTAAGAAGAGATGAGAGCAGACGGATCTGCTGGAAGTTCAGTGTTTGCAGCAACACCAGGGCTGCCAAGATTAGTCGACTAGTCACGATGACGTCGACGATCAAATTCATCGGCGACTTATTTAATAATCGACGTCGTCGTTTTAATATTTTTTTAAACTGCCGCTGTACTTTCACCTGTCTCGTCTGCCGTTCTGTCCTTGACGCATACGCGCAGAAGTGGTAACCGGGGTAACCTGTGATGTCACCGGTAAAGTTACGCCCAACAGTATCATGGCTAGCCGGCAACAGAGCTGGAAAGTTTGGGAGCATTTTTCCAAAATAAAGGAGAAAAGTGTGCAATGCAAAATCTGCAAAGCAGAAATGTCCTTCCAGGACAGAACGACGGCGATGAACGAGCATCTGAAAAGACAGCACGCCGTGGCTGATTTATTTTCTGACCAAGAATGACAATCTCGGTAAGCTAATTGGCTAGTTAGCTGCTAACATTAACGTCAACAGGGAGCTACCTACTTAATAGCGATGTCATGTTTGAATAGAAAATTGGTCCATTAAAAAAATGTCAGAAATGCTGCTACAAGCTGCAAAGTTCATTAAAAGCTGAATGAACTATGATATTAACTGTCTTCATTTTTAGTTAGCACATACCTTAAACACTTGAAGCTGGAAGCTAATGATGTTAGCTGTATGCTGCTGCAATAAGATGCAGTTTATGTATGATCCGAATAGTCGACTAATCACAAAAAATAATCAGTGACTAGTCGATTATCAAAATAATCGTATGTGGCAGCCTTAAGCAACACACAGCAAAAAATAAACAAATAAAAAAACTAACAACAAATGTTACACAAATAAAGAAAAGATTATGAAATGAAAAACAAAACAGAATGATTGAATAATTAAAAGAAGAGAAATGAGACAGGAAGCATCCCTGGAACATACCACATCCTCTGCTGCGTCCGGATCAGAGTTTAGAGGCTCAGGGTTCAACCACTCCAGAAGGCTGCGGGGGACACAACGGGTGAGGATATTAATGGATGAGACTTCAGAGCAGCATGACCGCTCACAGGGTCACTTTTTACAGACACTTTGATTTACCGTCAAGCTTCTAGATGTGGAATAAGAAAACAAAGAAACACGCTGCAGAGTCAGACCGACAGGGTCTGCAGGATTCAACAGGTCACACTTTAGACTTTTTAAAAGCACAATGAACAAATTTAAGACCCATTAAGACCCCACATACAGAAGGCATGAAGGGAAATCAGAGACACAGAATGACCTGAAAAAGAACTTGAACACATTTTAAGAGCTTTAAAATTCATATTTAAGACTTTTTATGAGATTTGAAGAGAATTTTAGATTTTTCAGGCCTTAAATTCAAATTAGTGACTTCAGGCTTCAGATTTATTCTGACACTATAAAATTACCCATGATCCCCCAGGCTCTCGTGCCAGTGGCAGGTTTTATCACTGCAGACGAAACATGTTTATCTGAATGTGTGAATCCCAGCTCACCGTGAGCAGGCCCAGTCCTCCTCACTCCTCCATGACTCATCAGCTGCTCCAGACTCAACTGAAGAGCTCACACTAGAGAGAGAGAGAGAGAGAGAGAGAGAGAGAGAGAGAGAGAGAGAGAGAGAGAGGATGATCCCTGACGCTGTGATGGTGTCATCATGTTTGAAGAGGAGTTAATTTTACTGCACCTCGTGTCCTCTTCAGGATGTTCAACATGACGGCTTCCACAAACTCCTGCAGCGCCGCTAAAAATGAAGAGACCACGAAAAGTCGTAAAAATGTGGAAATGAAAGGAGACTTGTTATTAATTAGTGGCTCAATCATCACACTGACATTTGATGTCAGAAAGCGAAGATGAGCTCCCTCACCTCAGACTGAGGACGGTCTGCTCCTGATGCGTCACAGCCTCCCTGCTGTTGGAGGGCTTGGATCTGTGGGACAAACATGAGAGGATTCAGAGTCTGGTTAGTCAGGGTGAAGGTCTTTAACTCATGGATAAATTAATTATCAACACTGACTATAGCACGCTCAGGTCCATCAGAAGAAGACGGCGCAGGCTCAGCTGAACTCACTGTATGTATGACTCTGTGCCGGTGGTGCACACTTCCTCTGCTGCACAGCTGCTGAGGGCTGCAGGCGTCTCTTCAGGTTCACAGTCTGTCTGCTCCTCCTGCTGCTCCCCCTGAGAAACAACATGGACATGAGAGGGTTTTGATTTCAGGTTTCCTCTTCGGGGACGAGAGAGAAACGCTTCAGGTTCAGCTGCTCACGGTGGGACCTGCCTGCTGGGAGCTGCTGCTGCAGGGGTTCAGAAACTTCAGGAACCTGTGAGGGGAGAGAAGTGTTGTTTCAGTGCTGGAGAGAGAGAGAGAGAGAGAGAGAGAGAGAGAGAGAGAGAGAGAGAGAGAGAGAGAGAGAGCAGGTTTGAGCTTGTTTCTTCACTCACTCACCTGAACAGGCTGAGGTTTTTGGTCAGAGCTGCAGCCAGAGACGAGTCGGTCTCCTCTGATGAGTCACTGCACATAAAGAGGAACACTCAGATTGATTCACCGTATATAATTTCATATTCACTCCAAAGTAACACGTCAACACGTCAACACGTCCTCACTCTGCTCTTCCTCAGGTACAGCTCACCTTTCAGCAGCAGCATCTAAGCTGTTCTTTGATTGGCTGCCTGGGGACAGTCGCAGCTCTCCAGCCGTCTCACAGGTGCTGGGCTCATGCTGCCTCTAAAGAAGCAGAGAGGTTTGAGGTGAGGATGTGTGGGAGCTCACTTCACAACTGACAGTAAACTGAGAGCTGCTGACCTGATCCACAGAGGGAGCTGTCAGCCAATCATCTGCTCCGAGTGCATCCACAGCTTGTAACTTCACTGAGGGACAAACGAGAAGAGACGCTTCAGATGCTGATGGAAACAGACACGAGTCCAACCCTCCAACCCTCCAACCCCCTGCGTGTTTACCAGGAGACGTGTGAGTTTGTTCCATCCGCTCAGGTGAGGCGCTGCAGACGGACCTTGGAGGGCTGAACTGGTTCAAAATGCAAGAGGACAACATGACGGGGAGCTGGTCCCCCTCATCCAGGCGGCTGCCGTCAGCTGACTCTCTGATGTAAACAGCAAACTGCTTCACCACCAGGTCGTCGTTTACACAGATCTGAAAAATCCATACAGGCCTGTTTGTGGTAAACCGTGGACTACAACCCTGAACTGTGTGTGTGTGTGTGTGTGTCCACAGCTCACCTTGATGTTTTGGACAGTGAGGTAGAGCTGGATGGAGGTGGAGTCAGCCTCAGATTCCAGCAGCACGGCCTCTGTGCGAGTCGATTCTGGCGGCGCAGGGAGAGATAGAGAAACACTTTGAGGTTCAGAGAGCGCTCAGTGACGTCTCACTGAGGGGCGGAGTCCAGAAAAATGTCACAACCATCAGAAGAGAAGCAGAAAAACAAGTTCTGCCTTTTTAAAGCGCTCCCGGGTCGTCTCCATGACGACGGCATTATTCTTTGAAGCATTAACATTAAGTTTGCAGTGGTACTAATGATCGAATAATAACTTCCTTCAGTGTTTCAGTTTTCAGCTTCAGTTTCTTCATTTTCATCCCTGGTTATCACTGTCAGATTCTGAACTCTTGCTTTAGAGCAGATCAAATCCTTCCCTGATAATAAATCAGTAAAAGGATGAAAATAACACACAGATCTGTCAGTGTGCTCACCTTGCAGCAGTTTGTGCAGGTGCAGCGTTGCAGAGCTGTCCCAGTGAGACGCCGGGCTGCAGAGGAACAGAAAGACAAACCTTCAGGCTCCACACAGAAACAGCTGACAGCTCAGTGTTTCTCTGCCAATCATGGAGCTCCACTTACATGAACTCAGCCTTATCAAACACAGACACTCGCAGGGTTATAGGTCTGATCCCCGCCAGGTGGAACCTCCGCACCCAGAAAGGAAGCTGGAGGAATTTCTGCACAGCGACTCGGATCCTGAACACAGAACACACAGAACACAGAAACACGATTTAAAAGCAGCACTTCAGGAAGCAACAGAACACGTGATGAAGACAGATGTGAGACGTTGGAGAGGACGTGTTCCTGACTCACTGATCTGAGGGGACAATGAGCCGCTCTCCGTGGTCCACCAGGAAGCAGCGAGCCTGGCAGCTGCTGATGGTGGACTCCAACACTGCACGACACCATGACTTCATGACAGACCAGTACACCACATACACCTGAGAGGAAACAGCACACAGGGCTCAGGATGTGACAACCTCCACAGAGAACCACGACAAACCAACACACGTGATCTGTTACCTGTCCCTCCTCTAACGACGCAGGCTTCAGCTTACGCAGATCCTGAGTCAGATCGTGGTAGAAAAGGTTCATCTGGGCCAGCAGGCTCTCATACTGAAGAGCAGTCGCTGGGTCACCCCCAGAACCCTGAACAACTCGGCCCCACAGGCAGGACGGGTTCTCAATCTGCAGGGGTCAGAGGAGGAGAGGCTGTTAGGGTTTCCATGACAACGACAACCAGGGAAAGCACATCAAGGTACCTTAACATGTTATAATCCAGAAGACCGTTTTAAACCACAGATAACAATTTAACTACAAGCAATAATATCAAGTTTTACACGTTATGATGCTCCGGACCTTTGGTTCTAGGGGTGTCCCCATCCAACCCTTTCACGTCTGATAGGACACTGATATCACAGCCTTGAGTAGTGGCTGATACCGGTCACTTTTGTATGATGTATTTGAGTGGTTTTTGTTTTTTTTGAGAGGTAAAAAAAAATCAACTAAAACCATAAATGGAGTGTCGTTGGAAAAAATCAGGGACTGTATTTTTAGGCTGTAAGGTCCAGCCCTAACCTGGGGAGAATGTTTAAAGTTTAAATGTATTAAGCTTCTCCAGCTCTGTGCCTCCATGGGTCAAGGTTTGCAATCAGCTGTAACGTCTTTTTCAGACTTAGCAGTGGAGTCTTTTGCAGTGTGTTTGTTAATTGTAAGTGTCACTGTAATCATAGTGGTGTATGACACATACAGCAGGATGTGTGTGTGTGTGTAGGGGTGGGGCTGGGTGTGTCTCCTCAGCCCGGCTGCTGCTGTGACTCTAGTATCAGCTACACCTGTGGATCCTTTATTTGTCCCTGAAATCTGCCTCATGTGGAGTCTGTGATCTGTGTGTGATCTGTGTGCTCTCTGTGTGCGCTCTGTGTGCGCTCTGTGTGCGCTCTGTGTGCTCTCTGTGTGCGCTCCGTGTGCTCTCTGTGTGCGCTCTGTGTGCTCTCCGTGTGCGCTCTGTGTGCTCTCCGTGTGCGCTCTGTGTGCGCTCCGTGTGCTCTCTGTGTGTGCTCTGTGTGCTCTCTGTGTGCGCTCTGTGTGCTCTCTGTGTGCGCTCCGTGTGCTCTCCGTGTGCGCTCTGTGTGCTCTCTGTGTGCTCTCTGTGTGCGCTCTGTGTGCGCTCTGTGTGCGCTCTGTGTGCTCTCTGTGTGCGCTCTGTGTGCGCTCCGTGTGCTCTCTGTGTGCGCTCTGTGTGCTCTCTGTGTGCTCTCTGTGTGCGCTCTGTGTGCTCTCTGTGTGCGCTCTGTGTGCGCTCCGTGTGCTCTCTGTGTGCTCTCTGTGTGCGCTCTGTGTGCTCTCTGTGTGCTCTCCGTGTGCGCTCTGTGTGCTCTCTGTGTGCTCTCTGTGTGCTCTCTGTGTGCTCTCCGTGTGCGCTCTGTGTGCTCTCTGTGTGCTCTCTGTGTGCTCTCCGTGTGCTCTCTGTGTGCTCTCCGTGTGCGCTCTGTGTGCTCTCTGTGTGCTCTCTGTGTGCGCTCTGTGTGCTCTCCGTGTGCTCTCTGTGTGCGCTCTGCGTGCTCTCTGTGTGCTCTCCGTGTGCTCTCCGTGTGCACTCTGTGTGCGCTCTGCGTGCGCTCCGTGTGCTCTCCGTGTGCTCTCTGTGTGCGCTCTGCGTGCTCTCTGTGTGTGAGAGGGAAGTAAAAAGAACAACCTGAGCTCTGGAACCTTGTTGTATGTTCCTTATTTTTACAGTCTTGCTCTACACCCCTCTGCCCTCGGTCAGTAGATGTTTATCTACATCAGAGACCCTACAGGTGGGCTCTACATGCTGCTGGGTGCTGCTGGATAGAAGTGGTAGTGCTTGTATTGGAGATTTTAGATGCAGGCTGATATGATCCAAAAATGATCAGGACACCCCTATTTGATTCAATACATTTTGTCTAACTGGACCTTTCTGATTTCTAACTGAATTACCCTGTTATACAGGAGCAAACAGGGCACCTGTAGTCATAGTCTGAGCAGCTTTCACTTGTATTAATGTTTGAAAAGAAGCATCTCATGTTATTATAAGTTGGGTACTTTCTCCACAAAGTGTATGATAATAAGCGGAGCTACAACGTATCAAAACAGGCTCAAAAACACATTATTCCTATGAAAACCTGCAGTCTTTGCTGTAATCCTGTTCACATGAACTGAATTAAACCGTCCCCGGCATGATGCTTTCTTATATATTAAAAAAACAAACAACTCATCCTTGCAATGTCAATACAAATGTTGGAAACTCAAAGGCAGGTTTATACTATCACTACTCTTATTTTTGATATTGTCCAAGCAACACTTAACACTTGACTTTCAGAATCCCTCTATATCTTCAGTTAGTTACACATAGATCAGGTGAACACCGTTACATCTGACTTCTAACCGTTAGAAATGTATAACTGTCTGATAATTGAAGAGAAAAGCTCGATGACAGCTGCTTACCGCAGCCTGTTTTATCAATTTGTATCCTAAAGATCCCACTAACGGTTTCTGAACTTCATCATGGCGCTGACTCACACCGAGAGAGGAACGTTAGCATTAGCTAACAGCTACATCAGTGTGTGAGCTGCTCACTTACCTTCAAAATTGATATTTTTATCATTGTGTGGGCTCCTCGATCCACCTTGAGGTCCTTAAACACCACAGAAAAAAACAGCAGCTGACTTTTAACAACACGGATCAATATTATCCACAGGAGAAGCTGTTGGTAACTTTAGCATGGTGGCTGTCTCCTCTCTGCGACCGTTGATAGTCACGGAACACTCGCAAGATTTTACAATGAACTTAATATATAAAAAAGTTACCTCAATGGAACCAAATTCTACCACTGAGTTTCAAAATAGTATTCATACATTTTTTTGTATTTTTTTTTTACTGCTAATTTAAATATGAAACGTGGCTGTAGCTTACTTCTGAACGACAGCGGTTGGTTGGCCTGAATTAGGAATGCAAGTCCTCCTCTGACCAACAGATGTCGCTGTGGAAACCGGACTCCGAGCCTGAGGATGAGAACGAGCATAAGGATGAAGCTTTGCGAATTAATCATGAAGATAAAGACAATGCAATGAGACTTTATTCTAGTAAATCTGTCTTTATTCTCAAAAAAATTACTTTTTTTAAACTGGAACTTAATTTTTCATCTTAACAGTCAGACATTATGGTACAGTGTTGCTACAGTGGAAGACATCCAAAAAGTATCCTTAATAAATTTCTTGAAAATTGCTTTAGATTCCGTTTATTCGGTCTATTTTATGACAAATCATGATAATAAAATCAATCATTTTTCTGTTTATTATGTATTTACATTTGTGACAAATTTTCTCTTGAGATGCATAAAGACCAGATGGGCAAAGCATGAATTGATTAACTTTTTTTAAGATAATAATTTTGAAATATAATTGGAAACTACTTGTGTCATATGAAAATATATAAATGTTTCACTGAAATATCCATTTGGCTAAAATTGCCAACATCTTTCATATGTTAAACGTGTGAAAGATGTCGCTTGGAGAGTCTGGTGAGTGTGTAATTTAACCTCCGATCCGGCAGGGGGCGATAATAAAGCACCAGCGCCTTACGCCAAAGAGGAAGAAGCCATTCGGCGGCAACAAAACAAAACTTAAACGTCTTCAAGAGCTCGACTATTTGGTGAAACTTGTCTCTTTCTTATCAGACGTTGATGTTCTTTTCTGTGCCTCCATGGAGACCAAAGCGCCCGCTGTGGTGAACGCCGTCCCTCCTTACGGACACCTTATTTCCAGCGAGAAATGGAGAAACTCTTCCCTCATACAAAGCTTAAAAGGTGATTTCAAAGTTTGAGCTGACCAAAAAAAGAAAAATAAAGTCAGGTTGTATTAAACCTTATTTAGAAATAAAGTTATGTACGCTCGTATTGAACAAAAGCGAATCAAGCATGCACAGGTAGAAAGACTATAAAGTTATAGCTCCAGTTTTCGCCTCGCACTCACAGAAAGTGTTTACAACTTTTTGTGCAGATTCCTGTGCAGGTGGAAAGTTTTCAGTTTGCTCACATGAGCAGAGATTTTTCCTAACGTGGCATTTAATGCAAAGAAAACTATAAGTGAACCTGATGGTTGATATTATTATTATTATCAGTCCAGCCTCTGAAAAGGCAAAGAGCCAAATGTTGCTGAAGATTCCATTACTGTTTTATTCTGATTGAATTTTAAAATTTGTTTTGTTTTACCTGCTTGTTGAATTTTCTTTTTTCCTCTCATTAAAAGCACACACTACCACTTTAACCACTATGAATGATCATAAAAAACAATGATGAGGCTCTAAACTTTATATATAAAACAAAACAGGTCTCAAGTGTGACAGACTTTATGAATAAGATGGGAACATGTTAAAATGTGTTTTAGATAAAGATGAAAACATTTATTGTAGTCTGTTAACTACCAAAGGAAAATGTTCTCATAAAGCAGCTTTACTCCTCGTGCAGGTGCAGGTGTGAAGCTCCTCTTTGAGGATGACCTCGGTGTTGCAGATTTCCACCTGCCAAACAAAACCTCCATCCTCTACGTGTCAGAGTGTGACATCATCGCAGGAAACAGCTACAAGAGGAAACTGGTTCGCTACAGAAATGTGAGTTTGATGCTCTGATGGAGCTGTGCTGCTGAAAGTCTCTGTATTAAGAGCTGTGTGTGTGTGTGTGTGTGTGTGTGTGTGTGTGTGTGTGTGTGTGTGTGTGTGTGTGTGTGTGTCCTGTTCCTCAGAGCAGCAGCACTCTCCAGGAGCTGGTGCTGGTGGAGAACACCAGGCTCAGTGAGCAGTACTTCCCCGCCGTGCAGAAGTTTGTGGTGTTTGACCTGGGCTTGACTCTGCTGCCTGTGAGCGGGCAGAGCGAGGCCTCACAGCTCATCGCTCAGATGGTAAGAAGTGAAGATGTTGCTGCTCTTTTCTTCTGTCCTCGGGCTGCCAGGGAGGGTGTGTCTGAATCTTCCTGACTTCAAAATAATGAGGCTGAAAGTTTCCCTTGAAACCAGATGTATTGCATCTGTCATGGGGACCATGCGCCATCTAGGGACCATTTGAAGTACTGATCTTACATTTTAACACTGAAGACAGAAATACATCATTTTATTGCTTTTTATAACTTTTGAAAAATAAAAAAAATGTTGAATAGGATTTATTTTTGACACCTTTTACTTTTTCTTGTAACCATGAACTCTTTCACTGTTTTTTACAGATGAATGACCTTTTTTTCAGAGTTTAGCAGGTTATAACCATTCACGACTCAGACACCGACTCTCTGTGTCAAACTGAGCTTTCCTGCCTGAAGCTTTCAGAGGAGTCCACTGATTTCTGATTCTTATTTTCCAACCTGCTCCAATTCTCTGCAGGTCCACGGGGAGGGCAGGGAGAACCCCTTCAGAAGGAAAACCTTGTCTCGGCTGTTGGACCCGCTTGCCCTCGCCCTGGTGCAGCAGGTCCCGGGGGTCGGCAGGGTCAAAGCTCTGGCCCTGCTGCAGCACTTTTCCAGCATCAGGCAGCTCTGCAACGCCGCTCCCTCTGAGCTGGAGCCCATCGTGGGGCAGGCTGCAGCTCAGCAGATCCACGGCTTCTTTCACTAACCCTCTGCTTCTGGAGGCTGGAGGCTGAAGGTTCTGGACCTGGAAGGTTTGGGTTCAGTCATGGACCCTGGAGCTTTTATTTTACAAAGGTTACATCATCATGACGCCTAACTCTGTGGTGTTTCTCTCAACTTTCATATTGAAAACGCGACGGGATTGTTTGAGCTGTTGTGAGGTCAGACATGATCAGAGACATTTCCAACAAACCAGCGAAGCGCAGCGCTGCTAACATGGCTGAAACAGAGAGTATGGAAACTGACTGAGGTCACTGGATTAAGCTGCTTGTGGTTTTTCTTTGTTTTGCACTTTTCCCACTATGATAAATAAGAGTCTTTGGATGATTTATTCAAAGTGTTTTCTTTTGTATATCAATATTAAAGTTTTTTTATCTTAAATATGATCTCCTCTGCTCCCATCACGTCTGGGAAACACTGATAGTTTTCAAATCACATGACACAACTCATGAATTCATCATCTCTCACGCTTTGTCTCCCCTTATTGAGCTGAAATATAATTATTAAACAGCTGTTATATTTCTGTTTATATGTTTAACTTCAAAGAGCAAAACCACACCAAATGTCAGTTCAGCCATCTTGGCTTAAAGAGGGGGTATTGTGCTTTTTTGGTTTTGCAGGGTACCACTGGTGCCTTTGTAGTAGGTTTACATGATTTACAGCTCAAAGACACACCAGTGTTCTTCACGCTGGTGTTTTTTTTTTAATTTTTAAAGTTATTTCAGCTTCTGTCTGAAATGTTGCTACCGTCTCTTTAAGGCTCCCTGTTCCACAAACCCTCTTCCCTCTGATTTGCCAGCCCTCTGAATGTCTGTCATTGGGTTGAGCTATGGGTAGACCTATCAAACCTTTGACATGCACTATGGATCCATCTATTATAGACACTTCCTGGATCCGCCCTGCTTTAAGATCCCCTCCTGATGTGAAAGTAAAAGTAAGTCCTTTAGATGAGACAAACTGTCGTCTACGGAAGCGTCTGTGTGTCTTTCTGATGAGGAAAATCAACTGAAATCACTGATTTCCTTCAACCAAACAGCAGAATCTCCGTCCTACACCGGTGAGTAGACGAACCTATAGAGACCAAACACACCGGCTGAAGATGGAGACGAAGTTTAGTCAAAATCAAAACTTATTTTTCTCTATTTGAGCAGAAATGATTTGGCTGTGAACCGTGTGATAACCTGTGTTATATCTGGATTAATAATAAACACACAGCCTGTGTTTTTCTTGATCCTTGTGACAGATTAAATCAAACCAAAGTGAATCCACTCCAACCTGTTGATCTAGTTAAACTGCATGCAGTCACAGGAATGAAGCTAGCAGTGTTCTGTATTTTTAAGTTCAATTTGCCTCTTCAATCTAATGATCAGTGTAGCTGAGGGTTATTGATGGTGCTCTCACTGTTTGGATAAAGTAAAAAAATACCACGATAGCATAGCACCTGTAGCACCTTGCCCTCACAGACACCTGGCCGTTTAATATATTTGATACTATGATGATAACACGGGTACAAAAAACACGTTATTGGAGAAGACAGTTAGGCTAACCGGTGATAGCATTCGGCTAATATGGAAGACGTTCACTTAAAGCAACTATAAACAGAACAAACCGAAGCCACATTGTTTTATTCAAAAGAGACTAATGCTGAGTAAGACTGCCCGTATCCTCTATGATATAAAATAAATATGTCTAACTATAAGGAAGAGACCATGTAGAGACGCTAATGATGTTATTTTAGATCACAGTTAGCAGCTAAGCTAACATGGTAACTCGTGTAACCGGGAGTTTTTAATAAAACCATAACTGTTTGTAAAAATATAAAAAGTATAAAACAACGAGGATGATTTCACACTCAGGTCCAACTTTATTCAACACTCAACTCCGTCAATACCGTTTCACAAAAACAACACTTCCGGTTTCTGTCCTTCAAAATAAAAGCACCCGGATGCCATGTTTCACAGGGGAAACTTTAATTCTCATATCCCTCTACACAAAATAGCTTACGCTCTACTTACCTTCATATTTTTCTATGAAGTTTTCGTGAAAAAATGTGTATCCTTTTTTCATTTTTGACCACTTCCTGCCCGACATCTCTTTCACACTCGTTTCCACATCAGCGAAGGAACTGTTAGGCAAATTTTCAAGATATGTGGTGCACACCCGATCCATCTTGATGAAGTGAATGGATTTGACACTAAACAGGAAGTTGGGCGCCCCAGCGGTTACACTTTTCCGGTTTTCGTGAAAAAGGTCACAGCTGTAGGTTGCTTTTCAGAGCAGCACAGTTTCTGTTTCCTTCCTTCAAAATAAAAGCCCTGATTATTATTAGTGTTTTAACCACAAATTCAAATAATTACTATAATCATAAATGTCACCATACTAAACCAGAACTAATCTTTAAAGATTTCTCAGCAACACTTCTATTAATATAACAATAAATATTAAAGTAAATATAATATTTTTACAGGCGTCCTGTCAGCACACCATGTGGACACAACTTCTGCAAATCCTGCATCACTGAACTCTGGGAAACCACAGTACCACCCGCCAGCGTCCAAAATGCAAAGAAGTTTTCAACAGAGGACCTGAGCTGAAGGTCAACAGGAAGCAGCAGCAGCAGCAGCTCACAGCATCAAGTTTCCAAACCAGGAGAGTCCCCTGTGACGTCTGCACTGGGACCAAACTGAAGGCCCTGAAGTCCTGCCTGGTGTGTCTGGTTTCTTACTGTCACACTCACCTGGAGCTCACCTGAAAATGTCAAGACTGCAGAGATATCAGCTGATCCACCCTGTGGGGAGGACAGAGGCTGACGTGCAGCAGATGATCCAGGAGAGACGACTGAGGATTGAAGAGATCAGACGGTCTGTGGAGCTCAGCAAACAGAATGCAGACGGAGAGATGGAAGAAGGTTATCACGTCTATACCGCTCTGATGGAGACTCTTAAAGAAAGTCTGAGTAATCTCATCAACACGGTCAAAGAGAAGCAGAGAGTGACGGAGAATCAGGCTGCAGGCTTCATCAGAGAGCTGCAGCAGGAAATCTCTGAGCTGGAGAAGAGACGCTCTGAGGTGGAGCAGCTCTCACGCTCTGAAGACCACCTCCACCTCCTCCAGAACTTCACATCCCTGAACGCCGCTCCACCCACCAAGGACTGGACCAGAGTCAGAGTTCACCCACCTTCATATGAGGGGACCGTGGTGAACGCTGTGAGGCAGCTGAAGGAGACGTTCAGGAAACAGATGGAGGAGCTGTTTAAAGCTGAGCTGAGGAGAGTCCAGCGGTACGAGGTGGACGTGACTCTCGATCCTGATACAGCACATCCAGAACTCATCCTGACCAATGATGGAAAACAAGTTTATCACATTGATGTCAAGAAGAAGCTCAGAGACAATCCAGAGAGATTCAACAGAGGTCCAAATGTCTTAGCAAAGCAGAGCTTCTCCTCAGGCAGGTTCTACTTCCAGGTTCAGGTTAAAGGGAAGACTGCCTGGGATTTAGGAGTGGTCAAAGAATCCATCAACAGGAAGGGAAAAATCGAACTGAGTCCTCAGAAAGGTTTGTGGACGATATGGTTACGAGATAAAAACGAGTATAAAGCTCTTACCGACCCCTCGGTCCGTCTCTCCCTGCAGTCCGGTCCTGAGAAGGTGGGGGTGTTTGTGGATTACGAGGAGGGTCTGGTCTCTTTTTATGACGTTGATGCTGCAGCTCTGATCTACTCCTTCACTGGCTGCTCCTTCACAGAGAAACTCTACCCCTGCTTCAGTCCATGTACAAACTATGATGGTAAAAACTCAGCTCCTCTGATCATCTCTGCGGTTCGTTAACCCGATGAGAGCAACCCCTGAGTGTAAGAGGAGGATCCAGCTCAGAGGGAACAGCAGAGGAGGTTTCTGTTGACTCTTTATAAACGATGTTCACCTCCTCTCTCTGCTTCATGTGTAAAAACACGTAAATATGACTTTGAAATGGAAGCTTTTCCTGCATGTTGACTAAAGCTGACATCCAGGTGCACAGAGAGAGGTTAAACCTGATCCACAGTGTCAGTGGAGATGGCACAGTTTGTCTCTCAGTGTGTGTGTAACAGGCGCCGCCATGTGGTGATCAGAGGAACTGAAGGAAAGAACGTTCACAAAAACACTCCAGCGGCTCTAACAGCCAAAACGTGTGACCTGAGACTCACACTACAAAGCACTGAAAGGTTCAGGGCCAACATATATCAGTGATCCTCTGATCCAGTACGAACCATCAAGACCCCTCAGGTCATCTGGATCAGGTCTACTGTCAGTCCCCAGAGTTAGAGGCAGACATGGAGGAGCAGCGTTCAGCTTCTTCGCTCCAAATATCAGAACAAACTTCTAGAAAGTATCCGGTCTGCTGGAACTCTCCGCTCCTTTAAATCCAGGCTGCAGACTCACTGTTTCACAGCTGATTTTAATTAGAACATTTAAACAAACCGTTTAAGATCTATTCTCTTACACACCTCTGCACTGTGACTTTCATGATTATATTTTAAAACCTGATTTAAATGTTTTACCTGTTTTATTTTTTGCTCTTTAAATAAATCTTTCATTGTTTCTTTTATTATGTTTCGCTGATCTTTTCTCTGTGAAGCACTTTGAGTTGTTGCTGAAATGTGCTGCATTAACTTGCTGAAGTGGTGGTCTGGATGTGAGCATTGCACTGTATGTTAGGAGCATAGTCTGTATAATTAATGGACGTAGTCTCCGCGACGTCACCCGTCTGTTTCTGAAACGGACTTTTGAAGCCAAACGGTCGGTGCGGCCATATTGGAAATGAGGCGTGCTGTGAGTCTCCACAGTAACAACCATAGGACGCTCCACAGTCACGTGATCTAAGCTGTGCCTCTGATTGGACGAACTGGCGAGCTTGATATTGTGGACGCTGCCGAGTTAGAAAAATTCACATTCACATCCCCTTCAGTGCGTGCCGTTAGTGAAATTAACGATTCAGACGGGAGACATTCTTTGTACCAGACTGTAAATGTGCTTATTTTGGCCATGAAAACGGCTTTTTTTTAGCTTGGTGTGTTTGTGACTTCCGGGACTTCCAGAGCCTCAAGCGGACACTCGAGGAACAGCAGACTTTAGCACTTCCACATTGCCTCATATTTTCAGACCGGAGGTTGCCGCTTGGTTAGGAGCCAGCCTTAATAAATAAGGCGCCCCGTTCTCTGTGGATCCAGTCATAAACATCAAACCCTTTGATACAGATCTTTAGTGAAACTTTCCCTTGTTGTCTGTCTGTCTGTCTGTCTGTCTGTCTGTCTGTCTGTCTGTGTCTCCATCCTTTCTGCAGTCCTATTAAAGTTCTCTCTCTCTCTCTTTCTCTGGTCTCTCTCTCTCTGTCTCTGTCTGTCTGTGTGTCTGTCTCTCTCTCTCTCTGTCTCTGTCTCTGTCTGTCTGTCTGTCTCTCTCTCTCTCTCTCTCTCTCTCTGTCTCTGTCTCTGTCTGTCTGTCTGTCTCTCTCTCTCTCTCTCTCTCTCTCTCTCTCTCTCTCAGTCTCTCTGGTCTCTCTCTCTGTCTCTGTCTGTCTGTCTGTCTGTCTGTCTGTCTGTCTGTCTGTCTGTCTGTCTGTCTCTCTCTCTCTCTCTCTCTCTGTCTCTCTCTCTCTCAGTCTCTCTGTCTCTGTCTGTCTGTCTGTCTCTCTCTCTCTCTCTCTCCTCTGTTGTTTCTGTTGTTTCTGTTTCTCGGCTCTTTAAGGTGAAC
Source organism: Labroides dimidiatus (assembly GCA_030710495.1). Lineage (NCBI taxonomy): Eukaryota > Metazoa > Chordata > Actinopteri > Labriformes > Labridae > Labroides > Labroides dimidiatus. The sequence continues at coordinate 33,886,331 of CM061147.1, forward strand.
CTGTTTGAAGTTTTTTAGGACTTGTTGTTTTTCTAAAGTTCAGCTCAGAGTAATGAATCAAACAGGACGAAGCACAGAGTGACTGCTCTCAGATAGAGCGACCTCTGGAGCCAGAGAGCGCTCGCTCCCTTTTGCCAAAATGCTTTTTATGAAATATAATCCCTCCGGAGCGCTGATACGGCTCCCTGAAGCTTATAAAACGGTTACAAACGGGTCAGATCGGCTGCAGCTGCTGATGAAACACCCTGCAGTGCTTTTTCTGCCTGTGTTGGTCCTGGATGTAAACGTTTGTCTGTGACCGGATGAAGACCTGCAGAGAAACATGAGCGCAGGCTCTCAGGGGCCAGCAGCTCTGTGCATCATGTTCAGATTAAATGGAGGAAATTGAGCGTGAGACGTTTTCAAAGGCAGGTTTATTCCCCTCTTGTGTCTCTTAAAGCCACTTTATTCAGGCCAGTAAACTTCAGTCACATGTCTGCTTCTTCTCTGAGCAGACGTTTGAACTGAGGACATGAAACCACGTCTGAAATCAGGTGAATCACTAACGGAAGGAGGGAAGGAGGGAAGGAGGGAAGGAAAAGGAGGGAAGGAGGGAAGGAGGGAAGGAGGACACTCCTCAGGCTGCAGCAGAGCTCTCTGAGATAAAGTCATGTTTAGACTGAACTCAGGAGCACACACCAGCCTGGATGACTCACCTGATTCTTCTCATGTGTTTGTTTAGGATGTAAACCTCCTCTGAAAGGCGGCCTGTAGAGATCTGCAGGCGCTCCGTGTGTTCACAGACGTGTTCCTTCACTTACTGTCTTACTTACTGCCTGGAAGCAAAAAGCAAACATGTTGGATTCAATTGAAATGAATCGTTTTACTGAAGCTCAGACCGGAGGTTTCCATGTCATGTGACCCCATGATGTCAGCTCTGAGCAGCTCTGCAGGATTTCTGCTGCCATTACTCAGGACCAAAGGGGAACATCCGGTTTAGAAAATGAAATCTATGCAGAAGAGCTAAAAGTGACAAAAAAGTGACCTCATCAGAGTGGATCCAGTGTGACACGGGGAGGCTGAACAGAAACCCATCAGATCCGCTGCGCTGACAAAGAGGAGCAGGACTGGAGATGTGTTGGGTGTATTTTGGCCGTTAGCGTACAAAAGTTGAGCAGACAAACGTTGTGCAGTTACCTGTCATCCCCAGGGTCATAATGTCAGTCCTGGGGTCATACTGTGAACCCTGGGGTCATATTGTCAGCCTTGTGGTCATAATGCCAGCCCTGGGGTCATACTGTGAAACCAGGGGTCAAAATGTTAGCCCCGGGGTCATAATGTCAGCCTCAGGGGTCATAATGTCAGCCCCAGGGTCAAAATGTGAAACCAGTGGTCAAAATATAAGCCTGGGGTCATAATGTCAGCCTGGGTGGTCATAATGCCAGCCCTGGGGTCATACTGTGAAACCAGTGGTCAAAATGTAAGCCCTGGGGTCATACTGTCAGCCAAGGGGGTCATAATGTCAGCCCTGGGGTCATACTGTCAGCCTCGGGGTCACAATGTCAGCCTGGGGGGTCATAATGTCAGCCCTGGGGTCATAATGTCAGCCTGGGGGGTCATAATGTCAGCCCTGGGGTCACAATGTCAGCCTCGGGGTCATACTGTCAGCCTCGGGGTCATACTGTCAGCCTCGGGGTCATACTGTCAGCCTCGGGGTCACAATGTCAGCCTGGGGGGTCATAATGTCAGCCCTGGGGTCATAATGTCAGCCTGGGGGGTCATAATGTCAGCCCTGGGGTCACAATGTCAGCCTCGGGGTCATACTGTCAGCCTCGGGGTCATAATGTCAGCCTCGGGGTCATAATGTCAGCCTCAGGGGTCATAATGTCAGCCTGGGGTCATAATGTCAGCCTCAGGGGTCATAATGTCAGCCTGGGGTCATACTGTGAACCACGGTCCTGATAAATGTCTTCTTCAACAGAAACTCTTTTAGCTCCTCCTGCTCTGGTATCAAAAATGAGGACGGAACAAAAGAAAAAGGTCCAAATAAAAAGTCCTTCTGTTTTTTCCTCCCTGATAAACTCTGAACGCAGGCTCTAAACTCAGCCTGAAGAAATCAAACATCTCGCTGCAGATTTTATCGGTCATGACGAAGCATCGCTGTGAGAGTGAGACTGTTTCAGTCCTTCAGACTCGTTTCCTCTCTTAGATTAACGGTAAGCTGATAAATTAAAGCTCCTCTCTCTCGATTTATGCCGTCTGAAAGTGGATTATGAAGTTTTTTCTGGACAGAGTCAGAAGCAGAGAGAGAAAAACACACACCCCACTTTAAGTTTTACGACCAAAGCCTCTCTCTGGAACAGATGAGGAGTTCAGTTTTATCAGAGACATATTTCACCATCGTTTAGACTTCATATCACAGCAGCAGCTGCAGGATATCACACACAGAGTCACACATAAAGTCCATCATTTAGACACAACTCAGCTTGAGGATGACTCTGATGGTATCCTGTGAGCTCTTTAGACCAAGCCTCAGCTCTTCCATGATTTACCATCAGCCTGGATTAGGATGAGAGCATGAAGTTTTCTCTGGACAGTGTTGAGAGTGGAGCTGCAGAAATATGTAGAAACCACCTTTTAGTTTTACGACCAAAGCTTATCTTGGTAATAGGTAAGAAAGTTGGCTCGGTGAGACGTGTTTAACTTTATTTCTGACAGCAGATCAGAGTAAAAGCTGTGGGATACGGCTCCAAAGGTTGGTAACGCTGCTCATAAATTTCCTCGATAACCAAACGGAGAGATGTGGATGCTTTTTAAGGAGAAAAGACCAAACCTGAAGTTATCCAAAAATATCAGTACGTCATTTAAAAGTCTGCTCTGATGTCCAAATTTGGGCGATGAAGAAGAGGAAGAAGATGAGCTGGATGTAAAGAGACGCGTTCAGTTAATCAGTCGTACAGCCTCTGCCTGTGTGCTGCGCTGTCACCTCTGCATCAGCTCGAGTTAAATACAAGGTTCAACATTTTATTCAGCATCCAAACTGTTCGAGGTTCAAGACGACAAAAAACAAACAAACACAAAAAAAAAAATCAGTTAAATAATTATGTTGAAATCCTGTTCAACATAGAAATACAACTTTATTACACTGATCATTTGTCTGTTTTTTTTGGACACTTTTCACAGCTTTCAATTTTTTCTTTCTTTCTTTCTTTTTTTTTTTTTTTTTTTTTTTTTTTACAGATTTTCATCTTTTGATTTGTAAAATGTTCATCATGTTCAGGAGAAGCTTGTGTGTACTTTTCACATTTCTAACCCATTTACTTTTTCAATTATTCAGCATTTTCCAGTTTTTTTTGCCCATTGAAACGAATGGAGATGATCCGTCACCATGGGAACCACACAGCTGATGATGTCACAAGGCCAAACAGCTGATGACTAAAAGTTGAGCCTACAGACTTGGACCTCTTTGACCCATCTGAGGGCTTCGACCTGCTGTATGAAGCCTCAGGTGTATCTGAGGACATGGGAACGAGGACGGGCTGGTCAACATGGAGAGCTGATGAGTGTACGACCCTGGAGCTCTGTTTCAGGCCGAGCACCAAATTAAAAACGACGTCCACAAACAGCAGCCGTTGAGTTTAACCGTGGAAACGTCCTGTTCGGCCAGAAACCACGATCAAATCGTTGGAGGTAATTTCTTCCCATGTCGCACTCTGCAGATAATCTGAGTGAAACAGTAAACAGAGCTGCTGCAGACGGGCTCCTGGAGCACAGACGGGATGTAGAGATGGAGCTGATGTGTTCCCTTTGATGCTGATTGTTGAGGTTTACTCTCTCTCTCTCTCTCTCTCTCTCTCTCTCTCTCTTGCTCGCTCGCTCAGTGTTGGTATGCAGCTGGTGAGAATATCGTGTGGGCACATGACGACGTTGCTCATGTGAAAGCCTCTCTGCAGCCACGTGTTGATCCTCTCAGGAGAAATGGTTTTCCCTCTGAGGCTGATTAAAAGCTGCCATGGATGGCTGCGCCGTCCGGCGTGTCCTCACCCTGCCAGTTAAACCCAGGGATCTGTTTCTTCCTGATTACTACAGGATGTTTGGACAATGAGGAGCATGAAAGGAAAGCAGCTTTTATTAAAGTGCTGTTAGAGAATAACGTTTTCCTTAAACCCAAACATGCAGCTGATTGGGGTCAGAAAGATCAAGTCGTTCAGCGTCGGAGGCTGATTAAAATTCTTACATGACTGGTTTGAGATTAGGAACTTTTTTTCTGACTTTGTCTCGTTTCTTTAAGAAAGGGAAGGTTAGAAACTTCATGTTTCAGACACTGAAAAAGGATTTTGATCATGTTTCCTCCTCTAACCGTGGCTCACAGGTCCCTTCACAGCCTGCAGCATCATACAGCAAACAGCGTTTGGCTCGGTTCAGTTTGACATTAAGAACATGGGTACGCCCAATCAGAGGCTCAGCTCAGGTGATTGACAGGTGGGCGCCCTATAGGTGTTTGTGGGGAAACTCAAAGCCCGCCCCATTTCCAATATGGCCTCCCATCAACGATTTGCTTCAACACTCTGCTTCAGGAACAGACGGGGGATGTTTCAGGTCCTGTGAGATGAAAATGCAAAATAATCCCTTCAGTCTGAAACGGCAGCAGGAAGAGAAGTGACGTGATGTTCTCCTGATTCCAGGCCTCATCGGAACGCCTCAGACCTAAAGTTATCCGTCATATATCATCAAATCCGTCGCCTCATAGAGCACATGATATTTAAACATCACTAAATGGAAGGAAAGGATTCATGAAGCAGAGTGAAGGATCGTTATTTCTGCTTTTGCACGAAGAGAAAGTGGTTTGAGTGTTATTTGAATTTATGATCCAGGAAAGAGGGCTCAGTCTGATGTTTCCACTCCCGTCACGGCAGACTGCTTACATGATGAGAAGGCCAACATATGGAGTGATGAGCAGTGTGTATAAAGTGATGTAGCAGCCATGTTTACATGTGTTGTGTTCGGTCCAGATCTTTGAGGTTTTCAGTCCAACTGTAATAATCATTAAGAAAGTATGTGGCTGCACCAGAACGACCCAGAACCAGGGCTTAGAGGAGCTTTCTGTGGACTGTAGTTAACAGCAACACGACTCCAGCCAACTCCTGACAGGCCTCCATAAAGGCCGGGGTAGAATTTAAGACTTTCTCCTGGAAGAGGGTCGATGACTTTGCACGCACACAGATATGAGATCAAATGAAGCCTGTTTGGACGTGGGCCCACCGTGCCCAGAGCGAGCATGGGAGCGAGCATGGGAGCGAGCATGGGAGCGGGTCAGCGGGGACGAAAATGTGGTTTGAGTCTGAAGAATATTCATTCAGCCGGCTATGAGTGAAATCAAACTACTGGAAGGTGATTTATCTGCTGTGTGAGCCGCACTCGGTGCTGAAGCTGAAGCTGAAGGAGACTTGATTGAGTTTGATGTCTGGAGTCTGACCGATGCTCCAGTCAGGGTCCTTATTTACGAGCCTCTGCTGTTATTACTTCACTCAAAGCCTCAGTTTGACGATATGACATCACATGACATGTGCACGCTCAAAGAGAACCAACCATCATATCATATCACCGCCCTGAGCATGCTCAGTGGCTTCCAGAGTCGCAGCGTGATGAGTGATTGACTCAAGAACCCTCCACCAGAAAAAACAAGATCTGCACTCCAAAACAAAAGCACTTCCTGGTAATGGTCACGTCTTTGCGGCAGTAAGTGATCATGGGAAATGGAGTCTTTATATACTGGAATAATACCATCGATTCAGGTGCCTTCAGGTGACCCCCACATTTTTCTATAAACATGAACAGGTGCTGTAACACGACTTAAAAAATGCAGAAGGAGAAAAACTTCAAACAAAAATCAGGAAAAACAACAAAAGACATAAACACAAAAAGTTTAAGAACAACTCTTTTTTTTTTTCCAGAATTTAAAAAAAAAAATCAAAATTCAAGAAGGGAGGGGGTAGGAGTCAGTGAACATGAGTAACTTTAAACTAACATGACAGCTTCCATTCAAAGCTGCACCTGCTCTGTCCACAGGGGGCGCCAAACTCAACTCAAACTAAAACTTCCTCACAGGAGCTTTAAACTCAGAACAGAAACAGCTTTCGGATCAGACGGTCTCAAAGTTTTAATCAGTGATCCAAATCAGTGAGTTAGCATGTTTGAACGAGACCGGATCACTCTCTGTTCTGGATCAGTAAAAAGAGACGCTGTCCCTTTAAACCATGTTTAATGGTTCTCTGTAACACACGGGACTTCTGGTGGATCGTTTCATCTCTCTTTAAGTGTTCCTGCTTCTTTATCTGAGGGCAGATTTATAAAAGCTGGACGTGTTCATTCACTTCATTTCCTCATGGATGTTTCTGGGGGCAGTTTTTACCTCCCAGAAGCTGTTTTTGTTATTCTTCCTTATCGTGAGTGTGTTTTATTTCTGTCATTCCTAAAACCTGATGAATCCGTCTCTCCTCCCCGCTGGGAACAGCCCCACATATCATCACAGTATGAAGAATCGGACTCATGTCCCTGGATGGCAGCCGGACTACAGTTCCAGAGCCAGAGTCTGAGCAGCACAATAGCTTCAGTCAGACGTGACCTTTAAATAACCTCACTGTAGGAGGAGGGGGAGAGAAAAGAGAGATATATGTGAGCGAGAGGGAAAGAAAGGAGGGAAACAGATGGATGGAGAGGGGGAAAGAGGGCGAGAGAGCTTTGTTGGAAACAGGAGAGAGAGAGAGAAAACAAAGAAAAGAGAGGTGTGAGAGCGTGGAGGAGAGTTTGGCTCACAGACAGACGGAGAGGGAAGAAGGGGGCGCTTGTTTCCTCCCCCCTCTCCTCTCCTCTCCTCTCCTCTCCTCTCCTCTCCTCTCCTCTCCTCTCCTCTCCCTTCAGCTTTAAAAAGTGAAACAGCTCTTTGAAGAGGAGGAGAGGGGGGCCGTCCTGTACTCCCATCCAGCCCGGACTGTAAGGAGCCTCCAGTGAGCCCACGTTAACCCAGATCCCTGATACGACGCAGAGCCGAGGAGCTGACAGAGCGCAGGCATGAACGGCATCAAGCTGGCCCTGCTGGGGAGCCCGGGGGCCGGGAAATCAGGTGAGAGGCTCCACGTCACTCTTTAGAGAAGTACCTGAACTCTGAGCTTCAACAGCTTTAATCTCTGACAACTCCTCAGTTTCAAAGGTTTCTACCTGCGTTTGATTAAAACAGCTGAAAATGAGCTCATGAGGTCATCCGTCAAACCGTCAAACCACAGCGTGTGTGTGTGTGTGTGTGTGTGTGTGTGTGTGTGTGTGTGTGTGAGAGAGAGAATGAGTAAAGGAAAAGCCTCACATCTAATTTATCATCAAATAAAATCTAATATCTTATTTTTGAGAGCGATTTTTAGCCAACAAAACATCACTAACTCTGGAAAAAAACAGCTGAAAGGTTCCAGAATTTAAGTTTGCAAAAACTTAAAAAAAAAAAAAACCCAAATCAAAATAAGATTCAGAAAAGCAGAAATCAGAGAGAAGCAGCAAATCAGCACACAGGTGTGTTTGTTTTCAGGTAAACAGGGATTTCAGTCAGAGTCTGTTTCCTGAACTGTTGTGTTTTTACTTTGTGCTGAGCTTTAAAATCCAGCTCAGCGTGAGGGTTTAACGCCAGCTGATCCGTCTGATTGGATGTAAATCACCTGATTTATTCTCATCAAAGGCCTCATCAGTCAGCAGTGACTGTGTGCTGAATCAGCTTCAGATGTAAACAGAGGTTAGAGCAGCTGACGTGAGTCTGATTCTCGACGCTCTAACAGCAGCAACAGGAGAACACAGCTGGTCTGAAGACATCCACAGTTTGACATACTTTCTGTTTGTGTTCCTCCCGTTCTCTCAAAGTGGATTGACCTCTGGATTAACATGTGTCACTGCTCCGAGTCAGCTGAAGCTTTCATCCTGAGAAACTTCCATTGCTTGTGTTTCCGTTCACTCTGCTGAGAAGCATGTGCTTAATGGGATGTGGAAGCAAACCTTTAGCTCGCTCAACTGAGCTGTTGTCTCATCTTAAACCATTCTGAGCCCCAACCAGAAAACACCTGAAAGGGTTCCGTGTGTGTGTGTGTGTGTTTCCTCTCATCACACGGAGGAACGTTTTTCATCCAGCTGTGGAAGAAAATTTATCCAAGTTATTAAAATAAAAGTAAAACAAACAGCAGGAACATCCGCTCCATCCATACCTGCAGGCTGGGAGCAGCTTCAGTGTGTTTGGTGTTTGGTGTTTGCAGCCTGAGTCGTTCTGACACGTTAGCAGCAGAGTTCTGGTGAATGGGTCAGTCCAGAGCTGCGGATGAACTGAACATTTTCAATATTTACTTAAAGCAGTAAGAAAATATTCAGTGGCAGAATCACTGTGGTAGCGTCTGAAAGCAGGAGCCACGCTGTCCATCAGTCTATGATTAGCATTCAGAGTTAGCCTGGTTGTGAGCTAGCCGTAGCTCGTCTCATTGCTGTTGTCTCCACTCAGAACACAACAGGAGAAGAAGAACAGACAGACAATCAAACGACTAAAGAAAAGAAAAATCCAGGTGCTCAGGTGTGAGATCCAGGACCAGAGAAAACGTTGAAGATGAAGGATTTGTTTTATCTGACTCAGCAGTTTAGAAGATATTAAGATCCTGAGATTAACCAATCAGAGGCCCAGCTCAGATGATTGACAGGTCTGGCAGAGCTGTTAGTGAGGAGGTTTTTAAACCCGCCTCTTGAGTCCAGCGTTTGCAGGTGGCGTCCCTGAGGCTGGGTCCAGATTTTCCACTGTTTTTGGTTCCGTCCCTGATGCTGAACGGGCACCAGAGACGCTGGTTCTGCCTCTCCAGCTGGTTCATTAAGTTGACCACCACCCCTCTTTGGGTCTTAACTGTACAGCTGTGCAGAAAGCTTCAGGCAGCAGCACTATGTTGGAGCGGCGTCGTTCGTATGGGCTCTGGTTTCATGGGACCCAAACGGGTCCTGACCCTGTTTGTCAGGATTTCACCACCATCAGGTCATGAACGCTCACAGAGAGTCGGTCCAGTTCTTCCACTGGTTCAAACGTCCTTTTTGTTTATATGAAATAATGTGAACCAGGTCCGTATTAAAACCTGGACAGCTTCCAGAATCCCTCTCAGCATGTTTTCCGACCCCTCAGCGCTGCATCTGACCACACTCAGGGTTTTATTCCCAGAAGAATGCGGTCTAAGCAGAGTGGGAGGAGATCCAGGACCCTTGTTGTTGTTCGGGGTCTTGTTGTTTTGATCAGTCTGACTGGCTCTGCTGTGTTTCAGCTCCATCAAACAATGGGCCGTCTCTATTCTCACAGTCCTGGCAGCGAGGCAGAGCTGTTACCGTGGAGAGCCTGAAGCCTCTGGAGGCTGCGTGTCCGTTCAGGCACCTTTCATACATGTTCCTCTGCTGCTCTGTGTTTTCAGTGCAAAAATACACACGGAGCATGCTCACAGTTCTGAGTTGGATCTCTGTAAGAGAGACCGTGACCACCAACAGCCTCAGCTCTGAAGCATTCGGCCTGTCATTGTGAGGGACTGACCCTGGGAGCCAGTCCTTGGTTTTCCACGTGTAGCTGGCGGTCTGGAGTTGTAGCAGAGGGGGAAATAGAACCGTGCATGTTGCCAAATATTCACACAGGTCGTCCAAAAAAAGCGGCGCAGAGTTTTTAACGTGGGGCTAAAGTTTCAGGGTGAAGAGCTCAGACAGAGTTGGCCCCGTGCTCCGCCTGTGGGAGGAAATCAGGGTCGTTTCACCCCCAGCGCCGCCACCTGTGAGGCATGAACGCGTCATGATGCCACGAGTCATTATGTGGGTTTTCTTCTGTCTGCTTCTTTCAGCTGTGCTGGTGCGGTTCCTGACCAGACGCTTCATCGGTGAATACGCCTCCAACGCCAGTAAGTGTTCCCAGACTCCATGATGGGTAGATCCTTTCAGACGACTTCTTTCTTCTCTTTTTGAGTTACTGGATGTTTTTTTTTATGTCAAATCTGTTTCCTTTGCAGACGTTGTCTCTTAACACTCAGTCATATCCAGTTAAAAACTCCTCTTTGTTTGTTTGAGGTTTGTTGTTGAAAGTGGAATCAGGGGTTTCAAGGTTTCTGTGTCTGAAGAGCGTCAGAAAGCCGGACGACTGTGGCCCTGAGGTGCAAAACACAACAACAAAACAAAACAAAACAAAACAAAACAAAACAAAACAAAACAAAACAAAACAAAACAAAACAAAACAAAACAAAAAAACAAAACAAAACACAACAAAACAAAACAAAACAAAACAAAACAAAACACAACACAACACAACACAACACAACGAAACACAACAAAACAAAACACAACAAAACAAAACAAAACAAAAACAAAAAAACAAAACACAACAAAACAAAACAAAACAAAAAAGAAACGTGTTCTCTTCCACGTTTCATCGTTTTCTGTTTTCTTTTTGTTTTTTTTCTGTTAAGTTCTCTTTTTTTGTTTTTCTCTTTTGTGTCTCTCCTTTTTTGTCAGCCTGTTTTATTTTTGTTTTTGCATTTTCTGTTAATGATCTCTTTTTTATTTTAAATCTTTGTTTCTGTTTTAACCTCATCATTTTCTTTCTTTCTTGTCTGTTTGCATTTTCTTTTTTCTTTTGTTGTTGTTTTATCCTCTGTTTTTTCCATTCTCTCTCTTGATGTTTTTCTCTTTTTTATTTGTTTTTGCATCCTTTTTTTTTCTTTTTCTTTTTTTGACATTTCCTTCTCTTTTGGGGTTTTTGGTTTTCTTTTTCTTGCTGTGTCATATTTTTTTAGCATGATCTTTTTAAATTCTGTTTTAGCCTTAAAATTATGTTTGTTTTCATTTTTGTTTGCATTTTTTCCTTTGTGTTGTTGTTGTTGTATCCTCTGTTTTTTGCATTCTCTTTCTTGATGTTTCACTCTCTTTTTCTTTTTTTTTTCACATTTCCTTCTCTTTTTTGTGTTTGTGGTTTTCTTTTGTTGTTGCTGCTTGTTGCACTTCAGGGCCACCGTACCAGGCTCTTTGAGGTCTTGTTTTGAGACAAGAACAGACCCATTAGAAATTGAAAAGTTTCTCTTTTACCTTAAAAAAGGAGAAAAATCCAGATGATCTGATGGATCTGAAAACTATCTGAACTCTCAGCTCTGATCTTTTTGTGAATTTTTCAGTTTCGTTTGCTCAGAGTTCTGTTTCTGTTGGAGGGAAGGCGTCACGTCTCTGAGCTGAGTTTAATTTTTCCTTCATGCTTCTAAAGAAATTATTCCAAATTAAAAACGAATAAATCTCCAGTTTCTGCTTTACTGGAACAATAAAATCTGTGGAGGAAGGACAACTGGAAGTAATCTGTGGGTTTATAATCTCAATGAGAAACAGTCACATCGTCTAATCTGAACATAAATCTCAACATAAAACGATCTGTTCGGATCGCTCTGGGGGAAAAACCTGTTCAGTGTTTCTGTTTCTGACTCCTTTCAGATTCCTTGTACCACAAACGACTCTCCATCGACGGCAGACAGCTGAACCTGGAGGTCTTTGACCCCTGCTCTCAGGTAGGTCACATCAGGAACACGCTCATCACCGCCATGTTTTTATAAACCTCTACGAGAGTTAAACAAAGGAGAATCTGATGATCAAGAAAACACAGTGAGGCCGTCTCTCTGTCGGTTTCATGAGCTGGAGTTTTATTCCGTTTGTGATGATTGGGTCTTTATTCCACCAGTCGTATCATTACTGTCAGCGACGTCCATAAATCAGAAGCGCTCCTGTTTTCTGACTTATGTTCGTGTTTATTCACTGCGGTCGAAACGTTCTGAAAGCCCAAGTATGGAAGAATTTTCTGGATTCACCCCCAGCTGAGGTGAAAGTCGTAGTATTTCCTGTCTCAGAGAGCAGCAGTAAAAACTGTTTCCAGTCTTTCAGGAGAATCTGCAGCACATGCTAACGTCCCTGAATGAACCGCCGGCAGATGTTTACCTTCAGCTGGCACGTGTGCGATCCATAGAGCACTTAGAGTCTGGAATCTGCAGGCTTTATGAGGATCTCCTGAGGCCATGCGGGCCAATCGGCTCTCTCTCTGAAGAACAGACTCGTATAACCTGCTGTCTTCTCTGTCAAGAGCCGAGAGGCCTTTTACTGCGCGTCAGGGTTTATAGGACAGCTCTCTCAGCAGGACGAGAGACACTCATTGTCTTTCTCTTTCATAAAAAGCACTCGCTCCTCTGACCCGCTCTCCTGAAGAAGCTACGAGCCAATAACGTGAGAGGAGGAAGCGGTCTTTAGTGCTCAGACGTGTCCTCAGGCATTTGTCCTTTCCACCATGTTTATGTCTCTGCAAGGTCACCAAAACTCGGTCTTTACTCGCTCTGCACGTGTCCGCACATGGTGCCGTTCAGGGCGACCAAAACAACGTGCAAGAAATGTGACAGCAGACGGACTTTTCCCAGGAACTACAGGCTCCTCAGTCACAGGAACCAGGGTCTAAATTAACCCCTGAAAACAGGAACTATTGAATTTTAAACATTTTTATTCCTGTTTGTTTGTCCGTCCACGTTAAGCTGACCCTCCAGACTTGGTTTAGTTCCTCCTCATCAATGGTCTCCTTTGAGCCTGATGGTGTGAATGTGTCTCTGTCAGCTCCCGGTGTTCCAGTTTAAAGAGTGACCCTGTAAACTGGTGACCTTCAGCTGAACGTGTCAGTGGATATCCAGTTTACATCCTGATTTAGTTTTCAAACACGTCAACATCTGCTCATGGGATGAGTGTTTAATGATGAGAGAGTCAGCAGAGGCTGAACCTCCTCCATGCTAATGTGCTAACGTGCTAACTGCAGAGCTACATGGCTTCTCTGTCTCCTTCTGTGGGTTTCATTTCATTGAAAAGCCTTCCTCATCGTCTTATTGCCCTCTGCTGGTCTGGTGGTGTAGTGCAGTCACTTTGTTTTCTCCCATGTCTCTGGTCTGATTCACATCATCTACCTGAGTCTGTAGCTGCACGGTGACACACAACACACAACCTTTACCTTCTGGTTGACAAAGACCTGAAGTGTTGATTTTAGCGCCCCCTGTGGTCAAACTTGATCCTTAATCTGCTTCTTCACTGACTTCATGCTGTATGTTAAGGTTTTATTTTTGTTCTTGTAGCTCTGGAAACATATGGATTCAAAATAAGGACGGGATTTGACCTGCTGTGGTCTCAGTATGAATGAATCTCTTCATAGTACAGGTCAGATTTCCACTGCAGGAACTTTTAAGGGGCGGGGAACTTTCTGAGGCACTTTCCCCCCATCAGGGGACGATATGGGACAAATCTGTCAGAACGTTTTTAAGGTCAAGGTGTCTTTATTTTGTCTCCCTTGGGAGAAGTTTGTCTTGTTTAATGGCAGGATCTGGATCTGGATTTGATCAGGATTATTTTTCAAAGTATTTTGACCTAAAAACATTTTTAGACCCAAATATTTCTGATCCTGCAGAGTTTCAGCACTTTGATCTGGTTTCGTGTCCTCAGTACTGTCCAGATGGAGTTCAGTCAGACCTCACAGACAGACTTCGGTTTGTGCTGAGTGCAGTTGTAACTTTCCACATGTGTGCAGACTTATTTGGGACATTAAGTTCTTGGTACTTTAAGCGGGGGGGCAGCTCTGGCTCTGAGCCTTCAGATTAGCAGAGTGATGAGCGTCTTCATCTGTGGTTAAAACCATCCAAGAAAAACAAGTCACACACGTCCTTTAGGCTGCACGCTGTGGAAACTGAACCTCATCCAGAATGTATGTTGAATATATGCTTCAACAAAGCCTGTGCTGTGCTGTCCTTGGCAGAGCTCGGGGGCCAGGTGTATTCTGGAGGAGCCGGTGGACTGGGCAGACGGCTTTGTGGTGGTCTACAACATCAGCGACAGAACCTCCTTCATCAACGCCAAGAACATCCTGCGGCAGATTCGAGAGGCGCGCATGGACGACTGCAAAGGGTCAGAAAAAACAAAGTGAGGATATATTTCTGCTGCGAGCGAGAGAGCAAGCGAGAGAGTGCAGGGGGTTAGAAAATGAAAGCGTGGAGAGCGAGAGCAGCTGCCAGATCATTATTCCATACCTCCTCTGAAATTTGAGCCCGATGATATAACTCAAACCGTGTCCTGCGCTGAGGCTCGATGGGTTTTGTGAATGTTTTCTTGGACTTGGAGGCCGTATGGAGCTGATGACACTCAGACTCTGGTTCCAAAGTGGAAACAACGGCAGGAACGAGTTAAACTGAAGACATTTGATTGGTCTGTTTCAGGAAATGATGACAAAGACGTCCTTAAATGCAGTTAATGCAACTCAAGTGAAGTGTTGAAATCTTTTAATTGACTTTAAGATTTACAAACTTCTGCTGTTTTATCCTCCTGAAGCTGAAACCTGAAGCTGACCAAAACCTGGAGGTCTGAACAACAATAAAACTCAGACTCATGATAAGATGCTAGATATTCACTCTAAAATCTGACAGCCTCTATTACATTTAGCTCTCCAATTAAAAACACTCCGTCAGGTGGTCCGCACCGTGCCAGAGCCTGCTAACAACAAGGAGGGAGAGGATTCACTGAGTCGACCGGAGCATGTGAGCACAAACAGAGACGAGGCACGGGCTGGAAATACTGGACTCTTTTGTTTACATGAGTTTATATGTCCCAACATCTAGATTCAAACAGCAGCTAACTTTAAGCTAAGATTAGCCACATTCATCACAACTAGCGAAACTAGCAACAACTCATTGAAAACCTTGACTGAGCTGTTGTCTAAATACACTCCTCAGTATTTCCTCAGATAAAGAAACGCTGTTTCAAAGTGTTCCAGGAAAGACACTGTTAGCTCTGAACTGGTTGAATGCTAATGCTAACTGTTTTTTAGCTGACAATGACTCATCAAGACATGAGTTATCAAATGTTCTAAAGGTAAGGCAACACTGCTAAGGCCAGGCTACAGGTAATGTTAGCATTCAGTACATAAAAATAAAATAACGTAAATATTGATAAAATGCTAAACGTCTGTAACTTCTCGAGTTATTGTCAACGCTGAAGAAAAGTAGAGTTAAAAAGAAGATCTGCTCTCCAAAACAAATGCACCCCATGGAAAGAGTCTCGTCTTTAAGACCATGGGTGATGGTGCTCATGGGAAACGGAGTTTTCATCCCAGAAAAACACTACCGATTCTGACCACAGGTGTCACTGCAATCGGTGCAAAACAGAGAGTCTGTAAATACAGCTAAACAGTAACAACACCTTAAACTGACTTCTGAATGCTAGCTGTAGGCTAGCTGTTAGCTCACAGCGGCACTCAGTCAAACTCCAGCCAGCAGTACCTTTGAGTTATGCTAAATGAACTCTTTGCTAATGAGTTTAAGAAGGTGAATCATCAACAGTGTGAAATGATGTGACAGACGACTGAACAGGAAGTCATAGATTAAATCAAACAAACAAACAAACAAACAAACAAACAAACAAACAAACAAACAAACAAACAAACAAAAGGTCTCCATGTGAATGTTTTTCTGTGAGCTTGAATAAAAAGGTTTCAGGAAGAGTCCGGGTTAGTAGGAGAGGATTAAGGTAAAATCAGCCCCATGCAGAGGGACGCTAACTGCAGAACTGATGCGGATTCTGTCTCCATGTGTTCCAGGGAGATGGAGGTCCCCGTGTGTCTGGTGGGAAACAAACAGGACCTGTGTCACGCTCGCCAAGTCCGCGAGGAGGAGGGCCACTACCTGGCTCAGGAGAACCACTGCCACTTCCAGGAGGTCTCAGCAGCCGAGAGCTACCAGGACATCGCCAACCTGTTCACCCAGCTCATCCGGCAAGTGATGGAACACCTGAAGTACAGAGCTGACCGACGACGCTACAGCGGCTCCAAGTCCATGGCCAAACTCATCAACAACGTGTTTGGAAAGAGGAGGAAGTCAGTGTGACGTCCCAGAGAGATACCAGGCCTCGGAGTGTGGACTCTCTCTGAGGGGACGGGCCAAGAGGTTTCAGACTGTCTGAAAACTGATGTAGTGGACTCAAACACGGGCTGATACCGTGAGCAATGTTAAGGGTTCATCGCTCATCTTTCAGTTTCTGTTTAGAGTTTGTGTCAAATATATTTCTTTGCAAATGAGAGAGTGAGGCCAGAATGAAATCATGGTGACCATCACAGGGTGCTCAAAAACACACAAACCTGAGGAGCATGAATCATCTAAAAAGGAAATATTGATGCCAAAACTGCAGTTCCTCAAGTGGCCACCAGAGGCTGGCTCCAAAAGTAAATCGATCCCCATCAGATACTTTGTTTAAACTTTACGACTGAATTTTCCTTAGTGGTAAAAACAGCTTCTTCTGCCAGATTCTGAAAAGAATTTTTGTCTGAAAAGTTTTTTTTCTGTTTATAAAGAAGATTAAATCTGACTCGTCTATTTACAGCTCCAAGTTTGGACGTTGTGTAAAACGTAAATAACAGAATTCAGAGATTAGTAAATCCTGTTTAACCTAAATTCAACTGAATACACCACAAAGACGAGATATTTATTCTTCAAACTGATAAACTTTATTGTTTTTTTTGTAAATATTCACTCATTTTGAATTTGATGGCTGCAACACGTTCCTATAAAGCTGTTCAGGACGTCTCCTCACACATTCTGAAGACTCACAGTTTGTTTCAGGGATTCACCAGAGTCAGAGGATTCCATCGTCTCTGCTTTCTGTGTTGGAGATTTTTTCACTCATATATGTGACCAATAATTCACCAATAATTCACCAATAATTCACCAATAATTCACCAATAATTCATCAATGATTCATCAGTGATTCACCAATAATTCATCAACAATTCATCAGTGATTCACCAATAATTCATCAATGATTCACCAATAATTCATAAATAATTCATAAATAATTCATAAATAATTCATCAATGATTCATCAATGATTCACCAATAATTCAACAATAACTCACCAATAATTCATCAACAATTCATAAATAATTCATAAATAATTCATCAATAATTCATCAATGATTCATCAATGATTCATCAATAATTCATCAATAATTCATCAATAATTCATCAATGATTCATCAGTAATTCACCAATAATTCATCAACAATTCATCAATAATTCACCAATAATTCATCCATTATTCATCAATGATTCATCAATGATTCATCAATGATTCATCAGTAATTAATCAATGATTCATCAGTAATTCACCAATAATTCATCAATGATTCATCAATAATTCACCAATAATTCATCAATGATTCATCAATGATTCATCAATGATTCATCAGTAATTCACCAATAATTCATCAATGATTCATCAATGATTCATCAATAATTCACCAATAATTCATCAATGATTCATCAATGATTCACCAATAATTCATCAACAATTCATCAATAATTCACCAATAATTCATCCATTATTCATCAATGATTCACCAATAATTCACCAATAATTCATCAATGATTCATCAATGATTCATCAATGATTCATCAGTAATTCACCAATAATTCATCAATGATTCATCAATGATTCATCAATAATTCACCAATAATTCATCAATGATTCATCAATAATTCACCAATAATTCATCAATGATTCATCAATGATTCATCAATGATTCATTAGTAATTCACCTGGCTGTGCTCCTCCTGCACAGAACCAGGCCGCCTGTAAACTCTCTCAGTGAAACTCTTTGTTTATTGTTTGCACTTGTTTTCATCAGTGTTGTTCGTTCTCTTCTCATTGCTCAGTCCGCTCCATTATTCTCTGTTTGAGATCACTGCCAGTTTTATTAATCCAGGTAGTTTTTGATAATTTAAACAAAAAGAAGGACGCTGACTTCAGTGGAGACAGAAACATTGTGACATCTGTAAACATCAGATGTTTGTTGTTTTGATGAAGAAGTTGTTTATTCTGTATTTTATTCTCAGACTCTTTGAAATATATTTCTGTCTGTTTTAATCCCATGAAACTGAAACTTCTCTGACCTCTGAAGCCCCTGATCCACGTGCTACCTGCGTGAACGCTTGGCTGCACCTTTGTCCACTTCCTGTTGTCCTCTGTGGGTTGTTGGAGCAGCTGTCGTCACTTTCACGCTGCTTTTCTGCATTTTCTGTTTCCTGGGTTCAGCGCTGTCGTAGAGGAAGAAGTATGAAGGTTTTTGAATATTTTAAAGTCACTTTTATTAACCTTAAAGCACAGAACTTTCATTATAATACTCTTCTTTGGAAGCCATAGTGTTTGTTTAGAGTCAATAATATGTTTGTCCTACAGCATTGTTTCAGTCTGTGCATACGTTATTTGATAAATTAGGTATTTATTAGCTCTAACAGAATCTAAATGATTGAAAAATGTCCTGAATGTGATCTCAGCAGCGTCAGACTTTCTAGAAAACACAAACAAACCGTTTAAGGGCATGAACTCGTCCAGCGCTGCACTGTTTCTCCTCTTAAAGCCTGTTATGTCACCGTGTACAGAAAGAATGTACCACACATTGTGAAGCAGAGGAATGTGTCTTTTTTTTGTGAAAACTGTAAAAACATCAGACGTTCCAGGGGAAATTAAAGGCAAACATTGCTTAATAAGACGTCTGTTTTGGTTCCTCAGAGGGGCGAGCGGTTTGCTTCAGAGCTGAACTTTCATTAGAGGAAGAACGCTGCCAGAGGAATCAGGAACTTCCTGTGTGTGGAGTCTAAAAATAGAGACAGGAGAAGTGAGAAATGGACAATTAAGCAGAAATTTGGACGATGAATCGAAGAGGTGTTCCTAAAGCGGCCACTAGAGGGCAGCACAGGAACACAACCATCAGTCCTGAACTGTCACACAGAATCAGTTCAAATGAGATCAGATGGTTGTGACAGCTCAATAGATGAAGATTAAAGTTCATTAGAGCCTTTTTGGCTGTTTTCCTCTTTTTATGCAGCTTTAATAGAATCTGACTCATTAAAAGGACACATGAAGTCCATCATCCAAGAACAAAACTGAAAAATGATCCTCTGATGCCCCACGTGTAGCATTTTACAGCCTCTTGATGACTTCTTAGACATCATCTTAACAACTGATCAGAGCATCGTCTCAGCTCTCAGGACAACAATGAAAAAAGGGTGAGAGAGAGAGAGAGAGAGAGAGAGAGAGAGAGAGGGAACGGTGAGGAAGATGCAAATAGTTGTAACACCTGACACTGAGGCACTGTTGGGCAGAGCTCCACCTTCTGGCAGGGCATGAAACTACAGCTCTAAATGACATGCATGGATTTAATAACCATGTTTCATGTGGGTTAAAATAACATCAGACAAACAGTAACAGGAAAAACTCTGAATCACAGCGGTGAAAAGTGAGAACTTCAACTTTATCTGAAACATGAATCAAAAACATGAATCAAAAATATAACCAACAACATCGACTAAATCTGAACTCATTTTCTGACTAACAAGCCTGCTGAGAATGAGGCGGGTTTGGGAAAGGTGAAGGTAAAGACTTGACTCTTGCCAAGGCGTGCATCTCTCTTTTTTACTCTATTTTTCTTTGTTCAAGACAGCTTTTCCCAGGATGCAAAGCGGCGAGATGAAGTACTAATTTGTAGCTTGAATGGTGACACCTGTAACTCCAGATGCACCTGTAGCCGTACTGAGAATTAGAATGGGATGGGAAGCAGAACTTGGCACAATATCTAATGAGTGGTGGACTGATGCGTTTGAAGGAATAAAATCTTGTTCATCTTGTGCAAATTTTCGACTCACACAATTTAAAATTGTTCACAGGGAACATTACAGAAAATCTAGACTTGCCAAGATTTACCTGAGCATGCTTGAACACTGTGATAGATGTTCCCAGGCTGCTTGTAATCTCACTCATGTGTTCTGCTCAAGCCAGACACTGGAGGAGTACTGGAAGTCTTATTTCAGAGCAATTTCAAAAATATTCGAACACGTCATAGAGCCGTCCCCAAGGATTGCTCCATGACTCTATGAAGGATTGCTATATTTGGTCTATCTGAAGCTGGCAAAAACAAATCAGTGAAACAAGCAGTGGTCATCTCATTTACCTCTCTGATAGCCCGTCAGAGAAAACTTTGATTCTGGAAGAAACCTCTGGTCCTCCCACTTCATGACTACATGATACAGCCTCTGTCTAGAGTTAGTCAGACTTCCTGAAGTCAGTTTGTAGTTTAGTGTCCTGAAGGTGAGCAGACGATCTGTTCAGTGTTCCTCTCAGCCCGCTGCTCTGAGACGAGTCTGTAACGTGTAACATGTTAGTGAATCCTGGTTCTGTCCAACCAGAGCTCATCTACCAGCTCCAACCTCACCAATCAGAGCTAACCTAACCTCACTCTACATTTTACTGACAGACTCTGAGTTTGATCAGATCACTGCAGAATAACTGCTGCATGTGGGCTGGAATCAACATTATCACAAACAGGTTAGCCTGTGGTTTAGCCTTTAGCTTGTGGTTTAGCCTTTAGCCTGTGGTTTAGCCTTTAGCTTGTGGTTTAGCCTTTGTTCTTTTTTTAAATCGTTTATGGTTTGAGCCGTTTTGTTGCATTTAAAGCTCCACTCTGCTGAGTTAATTCATTCTACTCTGAAATCTTCATCATGTTCAGTTTGCACAGAGCTCTCACTTCGCCTGAAATCTGTATCCAAATTAAATAACACTCTCCTGATTGCTTAGTGCCTCTTTCACACATCCAAGGAGGGTGAATTTATAGACAAGAAGCCCTGCAGCCTCCTCATGTTGATCAGCATGTCTGCACAGGTGGTGACTGAAAGCTGAGGCTCTGCAGGAGGCTTGATGAGATCAATCAGGATCAGGAGATGAGACGAACACTCCATCAGACCCAAGAGACCAACCAGATCCCACAGGCCCAACAGACCCATCACACCCATCAGACTCAACAGATCCATCAGACCCAATCAGACCTATCAGACCTATCAGACCCAACAGACCCATCAGACCCAACACACCCATCAGACCCAACAGACCTAACAGATCCCACAGGCCCATCAGACCCAACAAACCCATCAGACCCAACAGACCCAACAGTCCCATCAGACCCAACAGACCCAACAGACCCAACAGACCCATCAGACCCAACAGACCCAACAGACCCAACAGACCCATCAGACCCAAAACACCCAACAGACCCAACAGACCCAACAGACCCAACAGACTCAACAGACCTAACAGATCCCACAGGCCCATCAGACCCATCAGACCCAACAAACCCATCAGACCCAACAGACCCATCAGACCCATCAGACCCAAAACACCCAACAGACCCATCAGACCCAACAGACCCATCAAACCCATCAGACCCATCAGACCCATCTAACCCATCAGACCCATCAGACCCAAAACACCCAACAGACCCATCAGACCCAACAGACCCATCAAACCCATCAGACCCAACAGACCCATCAAACCCATCAGACCCATCAGACCCAACAAACCCATCAGACCCATCAGACCCAACAGACCCATCAGACCCAACAGACCCAACAGATCCAACAAACCCATCAGACCTATCAGACCCAGCAGACCCATCAGACCCAACAGACCCATCAGACCTATCAGACCCAACAGACCCATCAGACCCAACAGACCCATCAGACCTATCAGACCCAGCAGACCCATCAGACCCAACAGACCATCAGACCCAACAGACCCATCAGACCCAACAGACCCATCAGACCCAACAGACCCATCAGACCCATCAGACCCATCAGACCCATCAGACCCAACAAACCCAACAGACCCATCAGACCCAACAGACCCAACAAACCCATCAGACCCATCAGACCCATCAGACCCAACAGACCCATCAGACCCAACAGACCCATCAGACCCAAAACACCCATCAGACCCAACAGACCCATCAGACCCATCAGACCCATCAGACCCATCAGACCCAACAGACCCATCAGACCCATCAGACCCATCAGACCCATCAGACCCATCAGACCCAACAGACCCATCAGACCCAACAAACCCATCAGACCCATCAGACCCAACAGACCCAACAGACCCATCAGACCCATCAGACCCATCAGACCCATCAGACCCAACAAACCCATCAGACCCAACAGACCCAACAGACCCAACAGACCCATCAGACCCAACAGACCCAACAGACCCATCAGACCCAACAAACCCATCAGACCCATCAGACCCATCAGACCCATCAGACCCAACAGACCCATCAGACCCAACAGACCCATCAGACCCAAAACACCCAACAGACCCATCAGACCCATCAGACCCAACAAACCCATCAGACCCATCAGACCCATCAGACCCATCAGACCCATCAGACCCATCAGACCCAACAGACCGTGAGTCTTCGTACTCAGACGGGTTTCTCGTCTTTTTCTTCTTTGCTGCTGAGGAATTCACGCACATCACTCAAGGAAACAGAGTTTCTGGATAAAATGTGATAAAACAAAAACATAACCGGTCAAACCAGAGTGAGATAAAGACTTCAAAGGTCAGAAAATTTATCTCATAATCTAGAAAATATAACTCTGAATGGATAATCTATAAGAGAAAGGTTAGAGGACATAAACGTGGTGAAAAATAACAGAAAGAAGTGAGGAGGAGATTTCTTCTTTCTTCTTGTCTGTGTCCTGTTTTTCAGAGAGGAGGACTGCAGACGATAGAGACTCGACCTCGGAGCGTGGCCTTGGAGCTTCAGGTCAGCGATCTTATTTGGCCCCCGTGTGGAGGAAGAATTGGTTTTGGCTCGGCTGAGGACAATCATCCGAACTGAGGGGATTGGATGCTGCTGGGACACGGAGAGAGCCAATCAGAAAGGCCATCGATCAGCTCCCCTTAATCTCACAGCTGGTGAGCACATCCCCACTCCAATCTCAGAGCCTGCAGCTTACTCAGACTGACTGACGGGGGATTGGAAGGCGTCCAAAAGACTTCAGCCTCCAGATTCACAATAAAGCAGACAGAACCAGACGATGCCTCACTCCATTCACAGCATCAGTTTCTGCAGCTGAGAAATAAGGAGCAGTTCAGTCTGCTGAGTCTGGTTTATTCAGAAAATCTCCCCGAGAGATGTAAAAACAACATTAAAAACAGAAACATGATTCTTCCTCTATAACCATAAAAAGACGTTTCATTCTTCCAACATCTCTCTCCAGCGTTACAGAGGACAATCAACCGCTCCGTCTTTACGGGGACGCTGGAGCTCCGTTTTTCTTTCCTGCCGTCTTTTGGTGAAGAATCACTGTTAAATAAAGCAGAGGAGAGGTGCTCACTTTCTAACCCTGTTGATGTGTTGGCTCTAGAAGTGCTAAAAACTGCAGTTCACTGAGCGTCCACTAGAGGCTGGCTCCAGAAGAACAGGAAACCACATACACACCCATTCAAAAATGATCATCTTTACAGCAAAAGTAAAGGTTTACAGCCTGAGGGCTGAGACTTCTGTCTCCAGAAACTGAATTTAAAGAATTACCTTGAATCTGAAATTGAATTTGCTTTAAAATTATTTTTTTTTCGCACAACTGAAAATTCAACTCTGTAAATTCCTTAAATTAAAAAATACAAAATTCAATTTCAGGTCAGCGTGGCGTGAGCATTACATCATCTTTAAGTATGCGTCAATATAAAAATATAACCCATCTGCAGTTATTATAAACTATGAAAAGATTAGACAGCGATTGAAGATCTTATACAAAGCTGTAAAATTATAATGTTAATATGAACTCTTATGGGGATTCACTGTTTTTTGAGGCGAGCCTCCAGTGGACACTCAAAGAACTGCAGGTTTATGCACTTTGACACTGGCACCATTTTTCAACCTCTGTTCCTTTTTTTTGTTGTTTTGAAGTGAAGACTGCAAAAAGAATACAAAAAAGAAACCTCAGTGAGTATTAATATCTAAAGGAAAAAAAAGACTATGCCTGAATTGCTTGTAACAAATAAAAAACCCTGTCAGCGCGGTAAGAAAAAGCTGCTTGTTTGGTTTGTTATACTAAGTCTTGATTCTTATTTTAAAAATTCTAACAATCATGTTTTTCTGAACCTATTGGACGTTTTTTTTATTTAATTCAGGCGTCATTTTGTTCATAAGATTTTGAATGAAGATGTTCTTTCTGTACTTCAAAGGTGAATGTGACTCATATTAAGTCAATGATGACATTTTTTATGATAATAAGACACGCTGGTTTCAGTTTTTTGCAGTGTAAAGTAGCCGAAAATGCCGCCTGTGTGGAAGCGCAATAACTGCAGTTCCTGGAGTGTCCACTTGAGGCGGGTTCCAAAAGCCACAGAAACCCCATAAGACTTCATATTAACATGTTGATTTTTACAGACTGGTACAAACACTGTTTTTGTCTCTGTAGCTTGTTTTTTTGATAACTGCACAGGGATGAATATTTTTGAACGTGTTCGTTGTGATGATATTTGAGCTAAAAGTTTACAGGTTGGACTCAGTCTGCATCATTTTTGTCTATAAAATCTTAAATGAAGAAATTCTTCAGGTTTGCTGCTGTGTTATTTACACATAACATGACATTTCATTTTATTGTGGAGTTTTGACGCCTGAGGTAACTTAAAGCTCCTGTCGGGGTTCACCTCTGGCTCTGAAACAGACTGACTTTAACACTGATGTCTCTCTATGAGCTAAATTAAAAGGATTGTAATTAGTTCTCATGTCGTTAAGCCTCGATGAAGAGTCTTAAACTGTCTTTGTTCTCTATGGGTCCTTCATCTGAGTGTAAACATAAAGCAGCCTGAGACTGTCTGTTAGGAACACAGCTAACGTTTGTACATGATGAAAGAAAAAACACTTTGTCCACAGGGGGCGCCAGAATCACCACACTCTTCCTCTACGAAACATTAAACGAGGCACGGAGCTGAACCCGGGTTTGTATTTTGTTGAAAATAATGTCACGCGTGCACATGTTGGATGACTAACATCTGGACCATCTGGTTTCATTTAACACTGAATGATCTTAAAGTCGTGCATTGTGGAAGGAATCTGATTTAATCCTTTTCATATGTCGTATGAATTGTTCTCCTCGCTGTCCCGTCGTCTCCTGTTCCTCTGAACGTGACGTCCTGCTGTGTGCGCGCTGAAAGCTGCTCTGTAGGACGTTGGTGTCCTCTTACCTCAGTGCTGCCAGCAGTCTGAAAATGAAGTGATTCAGATAAAGAAGGTGATATTACAGAGAGGCGCTTCACAGCTGCTGTCTGAAGCAGAGCATCCAGTGAGGAAGAGTCACACAGACGAAGAGGAGCAGGATGAAACAGATAAGAAATCAAAGAGGTTTCCAGGTCCTCCCATTGTTCATGCTGCCTCACCGTCACATCATTACAGAGCAGAGCCCACAGCAGTTTAATAACTCACATCTGTTACTCCTCCCAATATGAGAAGATATGCTTTCTGCCTCATATTCTGAATTTAATTCAGCTCAGCAGTGATCTGAAAACCTGAAGGACTATCTCTGAGCTGATGGATCGCGTATAAAAGAACATGCAGGCGTGGAAAGAGTCGATGAAATTTGACAGAAATAGAAGTAAAAACCAGTCTGCAAATCTGCTGGAGTAAAGAGAAAAGTCCTTTCTTAAAAATCCCCTTAAAGTCCTGATTCCTTTAATGTGACAACAACACAGATTTAATATTTGAATTTCTCTTTGTTTTCATTTTGACCTTTGCAGACGCTCCTACATCAAGAGTTCACCATGAGGTGTCTGGATTGCAGGACGACTTGTTCTGATCAGAACAACTAAAGGACCAACCTGTGAAAGAATCCGTCGTGTAAAAAGAGCAAAACTTCAGACAAACATACTGAAATACATCCTCACTTCCAACGACTGTTGGGACGTTGTGCAAAATGTGAATAAAAACAGAATTAAATCCAGTTTAACCGAGGTTCATCACTTTGTAAACAACTGCGTGAGCAAATAGTCCAACAGTTTAAGAACAATGTTTCTCAACAATGTGAAAGAGTTGATGGATTTGATCATCTACAGTCCATAATATCATCAACAGATTCAGAGAATCTGGAGAAATCTCTGCACGTAAGCAGCAAGGCTGAAAACCAACACTGAATGCCCGTGACCTTTGACCCCTCAGGCAGCACTGCATTAAAAACCAACATCATTGTGTAAAGGATATTACCAGGTGGGCTCAGGAAGACTTCAGAAAACCATTGTCAGTTAACACAGTTCATCACTACATCTACAAGTGACAGTTCAAACTCTACCATGCAAAGACAAAGACATATATCAACAACACCCAGAAACACCACCGGCTTCTCTGGACCACATCCACCAGGTGTATCAAACTCCATCCTGTAGGCCTCCATGAACCCTGGATGTGAAATATGAAGCTGCAGCTTCTCACTTGGAGATCTGTGAGGATTTCCGCGCTGTGTGTTTATGAACTTTCAGGGCCTCCAGGAGCCAATTAACACTGATGAGTCCACCCTGAACCAGGTTCAGAAGGTTTTGGTGGTATTAAAGTGGCTCTTCTTTCGGTTAATGATGGAGGGAGCTCCTCTTCCCCCTTTAACAAGCTTGCTTTTTCTTCTGTGGAGCTGTAGCTGTTCGCTGTGGTCAGACGAGTCGGACCAACACTTCATCAGCTGATGCTGATGGTTAAAAAGTCTTTCTCCTGTCTGAAAATGCTTCTGTCCTTCAGAAAAGAAAGAGTTCCTGAACTGAAGTGAGATCTGCTCCATAGACGCAGGTAAAGGCTCCGTTTGTTGTCTCCATTTCATCCTTAAGTTTTAGCAGAAGAACTGATCTGACAGCCACAGCACGAAGACAAACACGTCAGCTCTCGATTTAAAAACTAAGAAAACTTTTTATCAGTTCAGCTTCAGGAATGTTCTGTGAGGACTTTATTAGTGATCTTGAAATAGTCTGACTTTTATATATTTGCCTTTTCATAATCCAGGGTTTAAAATGAGATTATCAGCACCAGCAGGGACTATTTCTAAAGGATGTTTTTCAGGATCTGTGGTTGGGTCGAACACGGCTCCATTTACAGCATGTAGAGCAGAAGTCTCTCTGACGACACGATGCTGGCCGACAAAGTTCATCAGTGAGGAGAGAGATGACACTGTGACACTGGAGCTGAACTGACAGACAAAGGAGAGCAGAGAAGTTTATTATCTCTGTGCTCTTCATCTCTTTATTTGTTCCCACCATCTCCCCTCATCCTCTTTGTCTGATTTTTACTTCTTTATTCATTCATTCATCTCTTTGTTTACTAAAAAAAAAAAAACAAGAAATCCAAGCGTTTGTCCAATTTTTAGTAAAAACTCTCATTAGACTTCAAATGAGCCACATTCACCTGAAAAGACCCAAAACACGTCTGATATTAGATTATAACAGACAAAAATACAGTCTGAACTGCTTAATAATAATAATAATAATAATAATAATAATAATAATAATAATAATAATAATAATAATAATAATAATAATAATAATGTCTCAATACAAGAAACTTGTTCAGATCATTTTTTTTACCTGTTACAAGTGATTCAGACCTCACTTCAGTCTTTAAAGTCTGTAAATCAAAATCATTTCCATCTAAACACGTTAAAGAGGTCACGGATGTTTTTCTTTAAAACACGTCAAAGACGTTCAACCAGTCAGGATTTCATCCTGGAGCTCAGCTTCACAAGCTGTGTTTCAAATGTCTGTGTTCAGGATTTAAAGTCAGGGTTGGTTATCAGGGAAAGCTAGCATGAATTTGAATGTAGCATCTCCTCTGGACTCTGTTTAGCCCCGCCCTCCCACACTCAGAGCTCTTCTGAAACAACACCCCCGCTCACTGATTCTGGATCATGTGATGGAGACTGATCCAAACCACAGACTCAAAGCGGTCCTCAGCTCATGGTTTCTGTTTGCTCTACGTTATCAGTAATCAGGGTTTAGGTAGTTTTTCTGCTGTTCTCCAGCGGACTTGGATCCTCTTGGTTATGAACATGTACACGCAGGAGGCGGGCAGAACAGCAGGACGGGATCTGATTGGTTAAATAACCTGGATCCTAAACTCTAGGATTGGTTGGTTTTTCCAGGTTTCCTCCTGCTGTAGACAGCAGATATTTTTCACTCTGTTTGAAGAACACGTCATGTTGTGACTGACATCAGGACATAAAGATCATTTTAACCAGGAGAACAGAAAGTCTGAATCTGATCACCAGCCCTGACTTTAAACACTGACTGAAATGGATGTGGACGTCTTCAGCACGCTGTGAGCGTTTCCTCTCATGCAGGTCAGAGAAAATCAAAGTTTAATTATCTCAAAAGAAACCAGACTTGGTTGAAGTCCTTGAAAAAAGTTGACTGTCAAGAAAATCAAAATAAATCTCAAGTTGCTCCATTCAGCTGCGTCTCTTGAACGCGTCTTTAACATCCTGAACTTTGCTTTTTGAAACAGGAACCTGACGGCGGTCTGAGTTTGAGTCTGACTGTAAGCAGAAGAATATCAATAGTACAGAACTGGACCCTAATTTTAAAGATCACTGGTTCCCTCCTCTGAGTCTGACAGGAAACAGCAGGCTGTGGTTTCATATGCAAAGCCGTGTGACCTTCCCGCCACAAACTGCAGCTGTTTTCTTGTTCCCTGGTTCTTTAAAATCAGCTGTTACTGTATGAAATGAGCTCCCGCGGTGGCTCAGCCTGTCGTGGCATTAAATCTGACAAACAGCCTTTCCACAAAAACATCGCCTAAATTTGTCTCTGCCCTTTTCACACTGAGAGAGGACACGTCGGCAGCAGATGGGCCGAAAAGGCTTCCTGTTTCCACAGGCTGCTAATTAGAGCCCTTACCGCAGCTCACCTTTAATGTCAGCCGCAGACTGCTTTTAGCACAATTAGCCTAATGGGGTCTGGGCCTGTGAGTAGACTGAGATATTTAGCCTGGATTCAGCCGCCGTGTTGGAGTTTGTGTGTCAAAATAAAAGGACAAGAGGGTCTAATGCTCTGCAGATCCATTTATCACAGGCGCAGATAGAAGACAAGACAGTTACCATGATTACCCAGAGATACTATTTAATTAGATGCATTAATAATTGAGTTAATTAGCTCCCATGTGTCTCGCAAATGAAGAGGAAACCCGGAGCTCCACTTGCACCTCATCAGCTGATTAATTAGTCTGTTGATCGTTAGCTGTCTTGACGGCCTATATGCGATCAGATGAGAGGGCGGATAATGAGGGAATTGTCGGTCGATGGTGCTGGTTAATTAGTGTGACCTGATCCAGGGGCCATGTTAGAACAGTTGTTTATGCCACAGCGTCTAATGAGGAGGATTTAGGGCCGGATGATCTATTTGGAAACAGGCTGCAGTGTTGTTTATGAGACCGTGGTTGGTGCTGCCCTTGAAAACCCCCAAAGAAAATCACTATAGTTCTCCAATAATCCATCCACAAGGACTAATAATGCCTCTGTGGGACTCAATGTTAACTTTACAGAAGGACTTCACCACACTTTGTGGGGTTTGATCCTCTAAGCTTCGATATCGTGATATATACGGTCGATCTGTTATCATTTCCTGGATGTTCAGTGGAATCTCATCCTGCTGTGAGGAACTGTTATCCTGTGGCAGGTCTGACAGTAACCAAACATTGATCTTATTTTTTAAGTTATGGGTCAAATAAAAGGCTGTGCTGGGAGTCTGACGTTACTAATGATAAGATACTCCAACAGTAACTGCTTGAGTTGTACATTTGTCATTATATTAAACATAAGACGGTTTTAAATGATACAGACGTGATGAAAGATTCACACTCATTCCTCGAGCAGCCGTCTGTCAAACACACACACACACACACCACCAACAAAAAGATTAAAATGATCTGCAAAGAGCCATAAATGAAATGACACTGAAAACACCTCCAAAGGTCATTACGATGACGGGGTGGCCACCAGGCTTTAGTTCTGCCCCATGGGCCACCTTCTGGATACACACTTGGCTCTGTAGTATTTCTCTTCTGTTGAGTGTTATCAGTGACGTAAACAGCGCTGACTGCAAACCTCTGAGGATAAATGAATGAAAATGTTTATTTTGAAAGTGTAAAGAGAATCTAAACAAAAAGAAATAACAGACAAACAGAAAGTCAGAACATGGAAAATCCCAAACTTATTCACTTCCAGCCCTCCTCCATTAATTCATGAATAAAGATCTGTGAACTTTTGATAT
>CM061147.1:33916613-33965830 GCA_030710495.1 Labroides dimidiatus
CGTGCTATAAAGCCTGTGCTTTGACTACAGGGCGCCCTGGAGATAATTGGTGTCCTTGGAGTTGAATAAGCTCATTCTAAAACACCTCAGGCCCGGGCTGTCCTGGTGTGTGACTGTCTATTGAATAATTGATTCAGAGAGGGAGGGGGGCGGGGACTATCAGATCTGAGACTAATGACTTTATATAATTAGCACGCAGCGCTGAAGGAAAAAGGGGCTTTGACTGTGGGAGTTTTACACACACAGAGAGAGAGATGAGAGAGAGAGAGAGAGAGAGAGGAGAGAGAGAGAGAGAGAGAGGAGAGAGAGAGGGAGAGAGAGAGAGCAGTGTGAGGAGGAGGTTCAGCCTGTGCAGAGAAGCAGCAAGGCCGCAGCCTGCGTGCACACACACAGACATGCTTCAGCACTGACATCAGCCCAGATAAGACACACACTCACACACACACACACTCACACACACTCTCTCTCTCTCTCTCTCTCCTGGTTTAAGGACACCTCTACCGGCTGCACGCTGATCCACGGAGCCGCTGCTTCCATCCATCTACTCGGACGCTTTTACGCGCAGAACGACGCGGACCTGTAAGCGGCTCCATGGCTGCTGGGCTCGGCTTCCCTCCTGGTTTTGAGTAGCGGAGCTGAAGTTTGAGCCCTGGATTGAACCGTTTCCGCGGAGTGTGGGAGCCGTGAGTGTTTGTTGGTCCTGAAGAAGCCGTGGCTGGGTTTTTGTTGTCCTGAAGGATGGTGCTGGACAAGGAGGAGAGTGAGTACATTTTTCGACATCAGTGCAATCAGAGGAGGGGGGGGGGGGGGGGGGGGGGGGGTTCGGAGGACTGGGAGGGGATCCTGCTGCACGATCCAATTTACTGTTAAAGCGTCTCCCTCCAGTTCTCCTGTGAGATGAGGAGGATCACTTCAATCATCGCTTCTAATGAGGCTGAATCTCCTCACCCACAGAAACAGACACTGAACATGTCATCGACTTCAATAAGATGTTTTAGACCTCTAGTTTTCATAAAAGTCCTGTTTGGGGGGTTTAACCCTTTAATTTAGTGTTTGAAGTTGGTTCACGGGTTCAACTTTGTGAGATCAGACATTTACAAACTAATAAGGAGTTTTTAATGATCCTCTGAGCTCCTCATTCTGAGAACACCTCCTCTGTGTTCAGTTTCTTTGCAGCATGTTTTCAGACGTTTCTGTCTCTTTCCCACCTGTTGTCTCCCCACCAGGTGTGTCTCTCGTCCCCCTCCAGTCCAGAGAGAAGCCGAGGGCCTGCGCCGGCTGTAATGGGAAGATCCGGGACCGCTTCATGCTGCAGGCGCTGGACAGGTTTCTGGCACGAGGACTGTTTGAAGTGCGCCTGCTGTGACTGCCGTCTGGGCCGCCTGGGCTCCACCCTCTACACCCGGGCCAACCTCATCCTCTGCCGCAGGGACTACCTGAGGTAACCTGAGACCCTCTGCAGGTGTAGGGAGGGAGGGAGGGAGGTGGGGGGGGGGATAATGACCCCAAGCAGCCACAGCTGTTCCCATAAATGTCCTGTTTTTAACTGATTCTGTGTGTTCTGTTGCTGTTTTGTTTTCATGACCTGACACACGGTTAAAGGGCAGTTCCCAGGTCTCCGTCCGTCTCTTTAGAGTCAGAAAGTGTTGAAAATTTAGACAAAGTGTTCAGAATCAGGGACTGAGTGTTACAGCAGGGACGAGAAAACGACTCGTGTTTGGATACGGTGCAACACAGAACTACAACACGAGTTTAAAACAGAACATAACAACACGATACGATGCTACGCTATACGATACAGTATAATACGGTACAATACCACACTACACAGCGACGATACAGTACAACACATTTCATCAGAGTGCGGTGTGTGTGACATCATGAGACGATGCTGAAGTGCTAAAACCTGCAGTTCATGGAGTGTCCACCTGAGGGCTCCAGACGAACAGGAAGTCACAAACACACCAAAACAAAAATCAACATGTTTACAGCCTGGAACAAAAAATGTCTCCAGTCTGAATCACTGATGTCACTAACAGCACGCACTGCACAGGGGGGGGGGTAATTCTTTCTAACTCGGCAGTTTAGAAGATATTAAGATCGGCAGTTTGTCCCAATCAGAGGCACAGCTCAGCTCATGTGACTGACAGGTGCCCTATGGCTGTTACTGTGGGAGACTCCAAAGCCAGCCTCATTTCCAATATGGCCTCCACTGACTGATTTGCTTTGGAACGTTTGTCACACCTCCATTAACTCATCGGCTGCCAGACATTTTCAGAGCGATTGGACCGATCCATCAGGACTCACATGTTACAGGCGTTTTATGACGATTTAAACAGTTTGGTTTGACAGTTGAGCTGTAGGTGGAGTTTGATACGTCGTGGTTGATCTGGTTGTTATTTGAGTTTTTTGTTTGTGTAAAAGGTTTATTTAGTCGTGTAGCCCGGGGTCTGCTGTTTCATTGATGTGTAGCGTCACCGTACTCTTTCCTGATTGGTGTGTTATTTCACGCTGCGTCTGCAGAGCGACGTCAAGGGTTAAAGCTCCACCCAACCTGCTGACTGTGATTGGCTGCTGTTTAAAAAAGCGTTCGGGGTTAACACTCATCATTTCAGTACGCAGGAACTGAATCAGCTGTTAGTCACACGTCTGTGTCACAGTGAAGACAGACGAGCTGAGCGTGTGGTTCATCAGAGGTCACCTGACCTTCTCCTGACAGTTCACCTGTTCAGGTAGAACAAGGAGAAAGCAATCGGTCAGATGTAATGTATAATGAGCAGGTTGTTCTTTGATAAGAGTCCTGACAGGGTGAGCAAGACTCTGATGCTCCACAAGTCCAGCCTGAGACAGACGCTAACCTTTTACCACAGTGTCAACAGGCAGAGGGGGAAACACAGGGCCGTACCACTTCCTGCAGGGTGATTGGATGTGACCTTTGTGATCAGGTTGTCCCTGTCATTGGTTTGATGTTGATTATTAATCACAGTCGTTAAAGGGATTTGACCAATCAGAATCAAGTATTCAGATAATCCAGAGCTGACGGAAATAAAGTCAGCGAGAAGAAGACGAAGGATTTTATCGTTCAGCGAAATACGAGAGAAGGTGAAAGACATTTTTCAGTAAAGTTTTCTGTGTGAGAAAAAAAAGAGACGACTCTTATATCTGAATGTTACGAATGAAGATGGAGAAGGCAGCTGCTTAGCTTAGCTTAGCTTAGGCTTAGCTTAGCATAAAGACTGGAAACAAACATGAGACAAACATGAGACGTGCCTGTCAGGGTGTTCCTCGCCGGCTGTTCCTCGCCGGCTGTTCCTCGCGGCTGTCTCTCGCCCGGCTGTTCCTCGCCGGCTGTTCCTCGCCGGCTGTTCCCTCGCCGGGTAGCAGCTCTGTCCAGTCTGTGATCCTCGTTCCCTCTTTTGTTTCCTTAACTTTCAACATGAAGTGAAGACGCTAATGTCCCAGAGTGCTTTAAGTACATCACTCTGAGTTAAGGAAGCACTCTGGCGTGCACGGTGCCCGGACGGAAGCGTACCTGCTGTGTAATGGAGCAGTAAGTTTCTAACACTCAGAGCACTTTGAAGCACTTCAGACTCTTCATCAACCCATCAGACGAAGATGAGCGCTCGTAGATCTTCATCACGGCTCCTCTCTGAATCCTCTGAGCCTGATTATTCACCCCTCCACCTCCTGTGCGAGTGAATCACTGCACAATTAATTTATGAACACGTCTGCTTTGAATGGACAGATTTCTGCTCAGCAGTCTTTTTTTTCTCCTGGTGGATCTTGATGACAGTGCGTGTACGCAGACGTGACTCTGGCTCAAACGGCTCCTCTGAGAGTTACACAACCTTCTCTTTCTTGCCTTAAATAACGGCGGTCTGCTGTCAGGTCAGCAGGGAAACTCCTGATATCTCAGCCACATTGCTGAACTCATGTGTTAGTCTCATGTACAATCCAGCTGGATTTGGTTGGAGCTAAGTCTCTCATTAGCTGCGCTGCACTTAAGAGACCAAAACCCCCTTTTGACAGTTAAATTGGCTCGATTGCCTCCTGTTTTCCTCATCATCGCGAGGGTGCAGACCAAAAGCCTTTGAAGAGCAGGATTAAAAACCATGTGATTTCTTTTAATTGGACCATTAGTAGAGAATTAGCATTGAGCTCTGCAGCCTCGTTAAGGAGGAGGAAAAAAACCCACCAGGTGCCTGCTCAGGACTCGGCCTCGTTAGATCGGAACGTTCGCTTAATTAGGACTCTCTTTTGTTCCCATGTTGGTCACTCGTTTGATGACGTTTTCCGTTTGTCGTCCGAGGCTCAGGCACTTTCCTCCCCCCCTCACCCCTCCTTCCCGTTGTGGATTTTTCATAACGGTTAATCCCAAACCTCCTTTTCTATTTGCCCTCTAATGGAATATGGAAATCAGCAGCGGCCACTTATCACCATGTGTGTCAGGCTCTCAGGGAGCCGATTGTTCGTGCTTTTAGAGGTGAGGGAGAGGTGAAGCAATCTGCAGCTGGTCAGGAGGGAGTCACAGAGGGTTTCAAACACAGCAGCGTTTTGTTCTCAGGTAGCATGAGGACATGGTTTGACTGTTATCAGATCAACCGTTAGTTTAGGTAAAGTGTGATGAGTTAACTCTGAAGTCCTCATCTGCTTCATGTTTCTTTGTGATGATGTCGCTCATAAAGAGTTTCTCAGGATAAACAAATCCAGGGTGAAAATCAAGAATCACCCAAACTGAAGGAGCCTCCTCTGAAGTGAAGACCTTTGGATGAACTTTCTGTCTCTGGGACAGCGGGAACAACTCTGCTGCTCAGTCACAAAATCAAATTCAGGCTCAGCTGACAAGCAGGTAGACTTTGAGCTACGATCACGGAGCTAACGGAGAGAAATCTGATCATGTGATCCTGTCTGATCCTCTCTATGAGTTCTTTACTTCCTGACATCATCAGTAAAGTCAGTTTCAGTAATGATTCAGTAAATCATCCAATGACTGGTGTCCCTGATGATCACTCAGAGAGCTCGCTGGGGGTCGGGCATCAGGTGACCATACCTCCTCTTCTTTACCCCACACAGCTCCTCTTTTTGGGTGTAAAATTACATCCTGGAGGATTTTATACAATTCACTAAAGTGTCCTGGTTTTTGCTCTGCTTGTTCTACGGATCATTAATATTTTCCACCAAGTGATCCAGTCTGGATCAGTCCAGTCTGGATCAGTCCAGTCTGGATCAGTCCAGTACGGGTCGGATCAGTACGATAAAACGCTCTGTTTGTTCACCGTTTCTTTGATTCCTGGTCCCTCAGTGTCTCAAACCTCCTCGTTCCATCATCACAGACTGATGAAATAGAAGCTCACCTGTCCCTCAGGCGTCTCACCTGTCCCTCAGCTGTCTCACCTGTCCCTCAGCTGTCCTCACCTGTCCCTCAGGTGTCTCACCTGTCCCTCAGCTGTCTCACCTGTCCTCAGCTGTCTCACCTGTCCCTCAGGCGTCTCACCTGTCCCTCAGCTGTCTCACCTGTCCCTCAGCTGTCTCACCTGTCCCTCAGGCGTCTCACCTGTCCCTCAGCTGTCTCACCTGTCCCTCAGGTGTCTCACCTGTCCCTCAGCTGTCTCACCTGTCCCTCAGGCGTCTCACCTGTCCCTCAGGGCATCTCACCTGTCCCTCAGGTGTCTCACCTGTCCCTCAGCTGTCTCACCTGTCCCTCAGGCGTCTCACCCTGTCCCTCAGGTGTCTCAGTGTTACCTGCTGTGTAAACATCATCAAACTCTGCTTCAGACCAAGAACATGTTCTCCATTAGGGGGGCGATATGAGACAAACATGTCAGCAGGTTTTTATGGCAGGATCAGGATCTGGATTAGATCAGGATCTGGATTTGGTCAGAATTGGCTTTCAAATTCAGACTATATTTCTGGTGTGTTTCCTAACTTAAATCTGGTCTGTTTCCTAAC
Organism: Labroides dimidiatus; assembly: GCA_030710495.1. NCBI lineage: Eukaryota > Metazoa > Chordata > Actinopteri > Labriformes > Labridae > Labroides > Labroides dimidiatus. Next base: position 33,922,563 of record CM061147.1, read on the forward strand.
TTTAATCTGGTCTGTTTCCTAACTTTAATCTGGTCTGTTTTCCTGACTTTAATCTGGTCTGTTTCCTAACTTTAATCTGGTCTGTTTCCTGACTTTAATCTGGTCTGTTTCCTAACTTTAATCTGGTCTGTTTCCTAACTTTAATCTGGTCTGTTTCCTAACTTTAATCTGGTCTGGTATCCTAACTTTAATCTGGTCTGTTTCCTAACTTTAATCTGGTCTGTTTCCTAACTTTAATCTGGTCTGTATCCTAACTTTAATCTGGTCTGTTTCCTAACTTTAATCTGGTCTGTTTCCTAACTTTAATCCGGTCTGTTTCCTACCTTTAATCTGGTCTGTGTCCTAACTTTAATCCGGTCTGTTTCCTAACTTAATCCGGTCTGTTTCCTAACTTTAATCTGGTCTGTATCCTAACTTTAATCTGGTCTGTTTCCTAACTTTAATCTGGTCTGTTTCCTAACTTTAATCCGGTCTGTTTCCTACCTTTAATCTGGTCTGTGTCCCTAACTTTAATCTGGTCTGTTTCCTAACTTAAATCTGGTCTGTTTCCTACCTTTAATCTGGTCTGTTTCCTAATTTTAATCTGGTCTGTTTCCTGACTTTAATCTAGTCTGTTTCCTAATTTTAATCTGGTCTGTTTCCTGACTTTAATCTGGTCTGTTTCCTAACTTTAATCTGGTCTTGTGTGGTCTGATGTGTGTTTTGAACTCTCTCATGTCTTCATCCTGATTAATCCGTTCATGTGAAGTCGTCACCTGTCAGAGTTGTTGAGTTTCTGCAGTGTGTTTGGATCTTTAGCTTCAGAGCCTCACCATGTTCTTACTGTGAGCAGTGATATTCTGATAAACACGGTGACCAGTGATCACTTTGATAACAAACACAGACAGCTTTATGGTTAGCAGATAAAATCAGCCTCTCTTCTAAGTGTTGGTGGTTTCAGGTCTTTAACCGTCTGTAGAGAGATGCACTTCCTGTCGTGGACACTGGAGGCGTCTTTGTGGGGTTAAACTGCTTTGATTGGATCAAGAAGACATGGTAACTTGGATAAACTGCTCTCTGTGCTCGCAGGATCTAAAGATGGGGGAGGTTTTTATTGTCTGCAGCTGAATGGGAGGAGTTGAGGTTAAGACAGGGCTGAAGTTCTGCAGTTGTGTATCAGCTCATTGTCCCACGTCCCTGCCTCTGACGCAGTGGTTTCAGATCTGTCCCTTATTTATTTCAGCTCTTTATTTTGCCTCTTCAGCTCTTGGCTGAAATGTATCCAAGTCCAGTCCAGACTACAGGTCTGCATGTGGCCCTCTGTGTCTCTGCAGGCTCTTCGGGGTGACGGGGAACTGTGCAGCCTGCAGTAAGCTGATCCCTGCCTTTGAGATGGTGATGAGAGCCAGAGACAACGTCTACCATTTAGACTGCTTTGCCTGTCAGCTCTGCCGCCAGAGGTAAGATTAGGGGAGCAATTAGCCGGGGGGATCAAATTCGGTTGACTTCTCTGGGAGGTGTGCTGCCCAGCTCGTTACCAGCGTGCATTGTAATCAGAAAGCGCTGAAATGTGCTGCGCAGCTCAAACCTCCAGAGGGTTAAAAACTTTGTACATCACTCGGGGAGTTAATCACGCAGCAATCATGCTGGATTAATGTTCTGATTATCATAGCGGTGGATGCTTGCTGAAAATATGCCTGAATGCTCCTCTGGGAACTCATGATTCACTTCAGCTCAAGAAAAAAAAACAAAAAATAGACCCCAGATCCATATTTTTGTTCCTCTCTGCAGATTTTGCGTGGGAGACAAGTTTTTCCTGAAGAACAACATGATCCTGTGCCAGCTGGACTACGAAGGAGGCCATCTTAATGGCAGCGCGGAGAGGCAGAGTCAGTAAGAGGTAATGCTGTGATGATGGTAAATTACAGGCCAGACAGCTGCTCTGACAGTTTGAAGTAAACCATGCACACAGATATCTGGACGCAGCGCACAGGCTCGTCCCACGTATGACCATATGTAGACATGAGACTTCAAACCACAGGCTGCTGGCATCGCTGAGGAACGCCACGCCAACACACCAAGAAGCATCTCCGAAAAAATCTGTTTCACACACAGCGTACGTGAAAACAGGACGATCAGAGGACGTTTTCCATGATGCTTTAACTCAGCTCCAAAGCCCTCCACTGTCCTCTGAATGAAACCAGTGAGTTTTAAATAAATATCATCACAGCTCAAACTCTAATGGTGACCTCACCAACAAAGCTTGAAGAGCAGGGTTTGGATTTATCATTTCGAGTATCACAGACTCCGTCTCATCAACATGGGAAACAATATCCTCACAAAAACCTGTTCCAAGCTGTATTTTGGCCCTTTTTCTCATGAAATCATCCACACACTTTGTTTTCTGGATAATCTTTGCTAATTTCCAAGAATAAAATCCAAATTGTTACTGATTTTTTTCAAAATAAGTATTTTCTGTGATGAATCGTGGTGAAGGAAAACATGAGGAGGGAGGAGGACCCGAGGGCAGATTCAGTTTTTAAACTCAAAAGTCCAACGACAGAAAATCCAAAAAGGTAAACTCAAAATCCAGAAGACTCGAAACACGAAACAGCGAGATCCACAAACATCAAACAACAACGAACTGACAAGAAACTGAACTCAAAACAGGGACTGTGTAGATAACGGGGCCAGTCAGACACAGGTGTGTGATGAGACACAGGTGGAGCACATGAGGAGGGAAACCAGGTCAGGACAAGCACAAGACAAGACATGCTAAAAAAAAAACAGGACAAACTAAATAGTATAAGATAACCAGGAGAAAGAAACAAGAATTAAAAACTACAAAATCAAACAGTGACACAAAAAACTGAACGATGAAATAATAAGACAGAAACACACCAGAAACAAAAACCACCAGGAACCACAAGAAACACTGAGAAACAAACTCAACAATCACATTTTCTGATTGAATGAATCAATATTTAATAAAAAAGTTGCTAAAACAGACAATTTATTGAACATGACACACAAATTTATCATAAACTTCACTGATATAGAAATATGTTTTTGTAGATTCTGTTAAAAGGGTTAATAAACATCACAGTTCCAGAAAATGTTTCCAAAAAATCCTAAACCACAAGCTAAAGGCTAAAACATGAGCTCAAGGCTAAAATACAAGCTAAAACCTAAACCATGAGCTAAAGGCTAAAACATGAGCTCAAGGCTAAAATATAAGCTAAAACCTAAACCATGAGCTAAAGGCTAAAACATGAGCTCAAGACTAAAGTACAAGCTATATCCTAAACCATGAGCTAAAGGCTAAAACACGGGCTAAACCAGGAGCTAAAGGCTCAAACACGAGCTAAACCAGGAGCTAAAGGCTCAAACACGAGCTTAAGGCTAAAACACAGGCTAAACCAGGAGCTAAAGGCTAAAACACGAGCTAAAGGCTAAAACACAAGCTAAAACAGGAGCTAAATCTAAAAACACAAGCTAAGGCTTAAACACGAGCCAGAGGCTAAAACACGGGCTAAAGCATGTGCTAAAGGCTCAAACACTAGCTAAAGGCTTAAACACAAGCTAAAGCTAAAACACAAGCCAAAGGCTAAAACACGAGCTAAAGGCTAAAACACAGGCTAGAAGCAAAAACATGAGCAAAAGGCTTAACCACGAGCTAAAGGCTAAAACATGGGCTAAAGGCTAAAACACAAGCTATACCAGGTGCTAAAGCTAAAATACAAGCTTAAGGCTAAACACGGGCTAAAAGCAAAAACATGAGCTAAAGGCCAAAACATGACCCATGGCTAAAACACGAGCTAAAGGCTAAAACATGAGCTCAAGGCTAAAATATAAGCTAAAACCTAAACCATAAGCTAAAGGCTAAAACATGAGCTAAACCAGGAGCTAAAGGCTCAAAAAAGAGCTAAAGGCTAAAACACGGGCTAAACCAGGAGCTAAAGCTAAAACACATGCTAAGGGGTAAAACATGAGCTAAAGGCTAAAACACAGGCTAAACCAGGAGCTTAAGGCTCGAACACAAGCTAAACCAGGAGCTAAAGCTAAAACACATGCTAAAAGCTAAAACACAAGCTAAACCAGGAGCTAAAGGCTAAAACACAAGCTAAACCAGGAGCTAAAGCTAAAACACAAGCTAAAAGCAAAACATAAGCTAAAGACTAAAACATGAGCTAAAAGCAAAAACATGAGCTAAAGGCTAAGACATGGGCTTAAAGCAAAAACATGAGCTCAAGGCTAAAATACAAGCTTAAACCTAAACCATAAGCTTAAGGCTAAAACATGAGCTAAACCAGGAGCTAAAGGAACAAACATGAGCTAAAGGCTAAAACAGGGGCTAAACCAGGAGCTTAAGCTAAAACACATGCTAAAGGCTAAAACATGAGCTCAAGGCTAAAACACAAGCTAAACCAGGAGCTTAAGCTAAAACATGAGCTCAAGGCTAAAACACAAGCTAAAGGCTAAAACACGGGCTTAAAGCAAAAACATGGGCAAAAGGCTAAAACATGAGCTAAACCAGGAGCTAAAGGCTAAAACACGAGCTAAAGGCTAAAACACAGGCTAAACCAGGAGCTAAAGACTAAAACACAAGCTAAACCAGGAGCTAAAGCTAAAACACAAGCTAAAAGCAAAAACATAAGCTAAAGGCTAAAACATGGGCTAAAAGAAATAACATGAGCTAATCTGTCTGTGATCGTGTTGATTCCAGCCCACATGCAGCAGTTTTTCTGCAGTGATCTGATCAAACTCAGAGTCTGTCAGTAAAATGTAGAGTGAGGTCACGTCAGCTCTGATTGGTGAGGTTGGAGCTGGTAGATGAGCTCTGGTTGGACAGAACCAGGATTCACTAACATGTTACATGTTACAGACTGGTCTCAGAGCAGCGGGCTGAGAGGAACACTGAACAGATCGTCTGCTCACCTTCAGGACACTAAACTACAAACTGACTTCAGGAAGTCTGACTGCTGTCACCTTTAAACTACTGATAAACACATGATGTCATCGCTTTGTTATCTTGATTAAAGAAGAGTCGAGTTACAAAGAGGATCAAATGTGGTTAGAGTCCTGTCCTCACGACAGTGAGTGCTGTTGCTCATGGGAAACGGAGTCTTTATTCTGAACAGTTCTCACAGCCCCTTGCTGTGCTGCTCTTGTGTCCATGTGTGTCCGATCGTGACTTTTGGATCAAACCAACTGCAGGGACAGAGGGGGGAGGAGTGCCTTTTTCCTACATGGACTGAGTGAAAAAATATGCTTCACTTAACCAACAAAATATCTGCTGAATTTAAAAAGGGGCGGGGCACATGTCTGTAATTTCTGACACATGGAGGGGTGCTTTAGTCCTCCTAAAGAGGGTCCAACAAAGACTGGTTACACCCGTGATGAAGTGTTTTCTGTCTCATTTTATCTTTAAATCTCTCTGCGTTGAACTCCTTTAAACGCCTCCTGCAGAGCTTCAAACAGCAGCATATTAAACCCTTTGGGAGAAGGTCTCCTCGGTGGGTGTGAGCAGAGGTCCACTGTGAGGCCAGACGGGGACATTTGAAAACAAGTGCAGCGAAAAAACACCACAAGAGCCACAATCACTGGGACTCCAGGGTCTGTGAGGGTTCAAACCCACAACCCCAAACCTGCAGCAGCCAAAGCTATCATTATGAAGCAAAGTTCATAAAGGATGGACTCTGAAGAGTCCTGAGGTCTGTTAGAGTTCAGGCTGAAACAGCCTCAGACTGTGAGCTCTTTGTGAAGTCTTTAAGACGAGGACTTTGAAGCCTTTACCGTCTCTGGAGCCTTTTTTTAGTGAAAGCAGAGAAAAAAATCTTTGATAGGAGTTAAATCAAACGTTAGCGTGTGTTTGTTTTCCTTCTTTTAGCTTCTACAAACCCTCCGTCATCCTCACTCTCTCCAGCTACTCAAACAGCTTTGTTGATGTTGGACTTTCTCATTGAAGTGAATGGAGCGTCATGTACAATCAAGATAATTTACCCAGAAATGACTTTAGGTTCTTATGGAGTCAGAAGAACAGAAAAGCTCAAATCAGAGGTAAAAAAAGAGAAGCGTCCTCCAGCCCTCCTCTCTGAAACGCTGCTGTTCAACTAAATGTCACCACGGCAGTTATTTCTTCTGCCTCCGGTGATTAATCTGTGGATTTCTTTCCCCGTAACCAAAATCAACAAGACCTTAACTGCTGAGCGTCTCATGTTTTTATCATTAAACCGACTTGAATGGAAGATAAGTCGTATTTTAGAGTTTTTCCGACAGAGAGAAATGTCTTTTCCTCCTGAAAGTGCCGTCAGAAGAAACTTAAACTGCCATTTATTTGTAATATACTCCACTATTTATTGCAGCACAAATACACTCTCTGTTTTTACTCCACAATTAGTGGACAGGCATGTTTTTCCTGAAACCGCACACGGTGACCTGGAGCTGTTTTCTGATCTCTTTCAGGACGACTCTGAGCCAGCTGGACGATGAAGGCCGGCAGCAGCGCGGCCCTCATCAGCGTCTCGTTTCAGACTGAACCTGGTGGGAGACGTTTCCAGCAGCAGGACTGAACCTTCATCACAGAGCCGTGTGGTGACTCCTAAAAACTGAACACATCTGATCAGACGGAGCAGAGAAAGGAAACTATCCACAGGATGTTTTCCAGAGAACTAAACCAGGACTGAAACGGTTCTGCGCCGGCGAACGTTCAGCTAATGTTTGCAGATAATTCAAAGAGTCTGTTCCCAAACGTGAAACACGAGCTGGATGGAGCGACGCCAGCCAGCATCCATCAGAACAGCCAGCTGTCCTTTAGAAACGTCTCTCTGGACGGACTGAGCTTCAGGAAGAAGCAACAAAACAAAGTGAAACATGATGACAAACAGTGAAGGGCTCAAACTGAAGAGGATCACAGTCTGGATGAAGGAGGAGAGCTCCAGAGCTTTATTTCCCCTCTGATCCTGAGCTGTTTTATCCTGATTAAACTGAACCATCATTTCTCTCTGTGTGCTTTTTATTCACGTTGATAGGAACTGTTAGAGCTGGCAGGGAAAGAAGTTTTGGGTTAAAGATTTACGACAGGAAACATGCATCATTTTTCCTGCTTCATCTGTTTTATCAGTAAAAATAATAAATAAACTCCATCATCTGCTTTAAAGCAGAAGAATGAGCCATAAGTCTGGTTTCTGAGAGGTGGATCTGAAAACACCTGCTGTAATCATGAGCTGAGCGTCTTTAAATTTTCATTTTCAAACAAAACAAAACAAAACAAAACAAAACAAAACGACAGCTCTTTGTCTTTTAAACATGATGACAAAAAACATCTTTAAACAACTTTATTTCACATATTCCAGTCAGAGCTGCTGATAAGGAAACACAAAGATATATTTTTATAAGAGCAAAACTGATAAAATTACATAAAAAAAAAAAAAAAAAAAAAAAAAATATATATATATATATATATATATATATATATATATATATATATATATATATATATATATATATATATATATATATAGTGTTTCAGAATGTCAAATTTATTCACACAGAGAAGTTTAAAAATAAAAAAAGTGAAGCAAAGATCAGAGAAGACTTATTCTGTCCAAAAGCAAACTATCTAAATCTATCTATCTATCTATCTATCTATCTATCTATCTATCTATCTATCTATCTATCTATCTATCTATCTATCTATCTATCTATCTATCTATCTATCCATCCACACTCTTCATTAAATCCTGAAATGTTTGCTGTTCAGGTAAAGATACCTCACCTCTATAAATCAGCTGACAGACATGTCGTAACATCAGGTGACTCTTCTGATGAAGTCAGCAGGAAGTTATTTTTATTATGTGTGGTTTCCTCACAAAAAGTTAGGACTAATAATATTTATGCTGTCAGCTGTAATGACACGTCTAAGAAGAGCATAAGGGGCACTGAAAAAAAGTCATATATATATATATATATATATATATATATATATATATATATATATATATATATATATATATATATATATATATAGTGAGAAAAAGTCAGAAAACTGAGATTGAATTCAGAATTCTGAGTTCTGAATTTTCTCAGATATTTTTCTCAAAATTCTCTCTTTTTTTTTTCTCAGTGTTTTTTTTTCTTTTTTCTCCTCCGCACTCGTCATCAGGGAGGACGGGAGTACATTTTCGGACGTAAAACCTTTAAGTAATTTTATTTATCTTGAAACTTATGACATAAAAATAAATAGATAAAAAAAAATGAATGAATAATAAATCAAAAAATTCCAGAAGAGTCAAATAGTTTCTATTCACTTTAATAAACTTTATGTTGTACGAATATAATCACTCACAAGTGGAAAATTAAGAAGTTTTGAACTAAACCAAACTGAATATTTATTTATGTATTTTACAAAAACTACAAGCAATGATGCTGATGTAAAACAATGATTTTTGGGGTAGCAGCTGTTATTATTATTATTATTATTATTATTATTATTATTATTATTATTATTATCATCATTATAATAATAATAATAATATAATTATTATTATTATCATCATTATAATAATAATTATTATAATTGTTATTATTATTATTATTATTATTATTATTATTATTATTATTATTATTATCATCATTATAATAATAATAATAATAATAATAATAATAATAATTATTATTATTATTATTATTATTATTATTATTATTATTATTATTATTATTATTATTATTATTATTATTATTATTATCACGTTTTTCAGTGTGTTTTATTGCCGGTGTAAATCATAGTGAGCCTATCTGTAGTGATGTGTGCTTTATAAATTAAACTAATATCCTTGTTGTTAATCTCTAACACGGTCCGCTGTCGCCGCCCTGTGGTCAAACACATGTTGTTGCAGCTCCGGCTGACTTCCGGTCCTCCAGTCAACAAGGAACTGAACGGATGGATGAGGAGCGTCGTCAGCCCGCTCCGTCTCCTCGCCGTTAATCCTCCAGATAAACGCTCTTTTCTTCATCGCGGACAGGCGATCTCTCTACAGGTGCAATGGCGATGTCATCGTTTCAGAAGGTGACCCTCGTGACGTGTCTCGTGCTGTGCGTGGCTCTGCTGCTTCCTAAGATGCTGTTATCCAGAGGGAGGAAGGATGCTGCTGAGGGTGCGTCTCACCTCACGGTTCCCCGAGTCTGCTTCACACCTGCAGCTAGAAACACATGAAGTCAGTTCACTGGATTCACATGATGCCGTTTTAAAGGCAGCATGAGGCCAAACAGCACAGGTGTATCAGGCAGCCTGCAGTTTGACTCTCCTCCCTCTAGAGGGCGATGAAAGGCGCCATTTAACCTGTTTGGTGACATCAGGTGTAAACAAACAGGAAGCTGAGTTATTTTACTCCAACAGCGCGTCTCTGCAGATAATAAAAACCTGTTTATATCATATGAGAGAGTTTACTTTAACGGTGTGTGTGTGTGTGTGTGTGTGTGTGTGTGTGTTCATCAGTAAAAGGGGATCCTGATCCTGAGGAGCCATCAAACACGTTCCTGTCTACTCATGTCAGATGGTCTTCTTGCCCTCCTCTGCAGGCACAGGTCACCTCCCTCCCATGATGCACCGTCAGCTGGCTCCCGAGAGGCCTGCAGGCTCCGGTTTCTCCAGAGCTCACAACACCGAGGCCATCGCCAGGGCGAAGGGAGCAGGAACGGGGGCAGGGATGGGCGGGAAATCCAACCTGGCGGGACAGATCATCCCTGTGTACGGCTTCGGGATCTTACTCTACATCCTCTACATCCTGTTCAAGGTGAGAGAGAGAGAGAGAGAGAGAGACAGAGTGACTGAATGATGGATCATGTTTATGATGAGAACAGAGAGGGGAACAGTAAACACGTTCTCTAAGGTTCCCTCGTCTCTGTTCCTGTTAGATCACATCTAAAGGAAGCAGCAAACCCTCAGAGAACAGGTTTCCTTCAGTCCGCTCAGAAAACAAGAAGAGAAAAATCAGTGAGTGTCACCCAGCGAGGATCCTTCTTCTTCTTCTGTAACTTGAAGTTTCAGAGTTTCGCTGCTCACGTGTTGTTTTCTGCTCACTTCCTCTGCTTCTCTCCTCCTCCTCCTCCTCCTCCTCCTCCTCCTCCTCCTCCTCCTCCAGCCGACTTCGAGCTCGCTCAGCTGCAGGACAAACTCCAGGAAACGGAGCTGATGATGGAGAACATCGTTTCCAACGTGCACCACAGTCCTGACAGGTGGGTGTGAGCTGCTTCCTCCTCCTCCTCCTCCTCCTCCTCCTTCTCCTCCTCCTCCTCCTCTCTGACAGGATGACGCTTTCATCAGAGTGAACTCAGAGGGAATCTTTTCTGTGTGTGTGTGTGTGTGTGTTTCAGGGTGAAGGGTGTGATGGCGGATCAGGAGGAGAGCCTCCTGCAGCAGCTGACGGAGATCACTCGAGTGATGCAGGAGGGGAAGATGGTGGATGAGGTGGCACCACAGAAGAAGAACGAGGAGGACTGGGAAGGTGAATAATCAGAGTGCACATGAACACACACACACACACACACACACACACACACACACACACACACACACAGCTCAGTCTTATATTTATCAGTGGCGGTCTCACTGTCGCCCCCTGCGATCAGAGTCTGATCTCCTCCGGTTTGATTCCTCTGAAGGGCCGGCCGGTTACCCCGAGGAGCAGCAGCACTTCTGGAAACACTGCTGCTGTCAGCACGGCCAGCAGCACCACAGCCCACAGCAGGAGACGGACGCCGAGAGGACACGAGCGGATGGCGCCGATCCAGGAAACGTTCCTGAGGACGCCACGGGTGGAGGAGAGGTGGAGGGAGCAGGAAATGAAGGCGGCGTGTTAAAATCAGAGCTTGAAGCAGCATCGAAGGAGGCCGTGGAGACGCCCGGTTCAGACGTGCACCAACTCCAGGAGGGAGGGGGTCAGGTGGATCTGGGCATAGCGGAGGAGGACCTGGCTGGAGTCCTGCAGGAGCTGGAGGTCTCTCTGAAGATGACGTCTGTGATGGAGCAGGAGAAGATGGAGGACCTGAGCAAGTCCACAGAGGCGGGAACATCCTGCAGCTCCGTCAGACGGAGGAACAGGAGGAGGAGAGCCAAGAAGGACCGCACGTGAGAGAGGACGACTCTGCATCAACTCCACGTCTCCGTCTGGAGTTTGACAGGTGTTGGAGTAAATAAGAGGATCATAATAATAATAATAATGATGCTGCACAGGGACAGGGTGGGTTAATTTCAGTTTGTAGACTCTACATAAAAACTAGAGAAATGGATTGTGGGTAAATTCAGACTGACTTTAAGGAGGTTAGACCACAGATGCATGTTCTCCACCTGAGCTGCTTCGTTTGCTCAGCACCATCCCACACGAATCCACCCGCAAAGACAATGTTTCAGTCTGAATGTACCCACAATCCCTTTCTCCAGAGCTCACTCCACAGTGAAGCTACTGCTTCGTCTTCAGTCAGGTTTCTTCTCTTTTCTATCTCATAATTAAGATTTTTTTAAATCCTAAAATTAAGACTTAATATGGGCAAAAAAAATAAACTCAGCAAAGTTTTAATTTTTATTCTCTAACTGCTGGAAACGGCTTCATGCGTGTGCTCACGGTGCAGGAGGAGCAGTGTGGAGAGGAAACGCAGGCAGAGAATCAGTTCATGGACGGGTAGAAATCTGATGGTGCTCGATTTATTGATTATCTCTATGAACAGACGTCTGCATGCAAATGCAGCCGACCATCTGCTGACAGATGATTAGATTTCCTGACTCCCTTGAATGCATCAAACTCTGTTGAGACGTTTTAAAAGCGAGACATTTTCCTGACAGACGGCGTTACTGCGGATGATTTGGGGTTTGTGCTGCTGCTGCTTGGTGCAGCTTCTGTCTGTTTACAGTGAAACTGAGACTCTGCAGAGGACACCTTCACCTCTCCAGCTGCTCATCGGACTGTGAAGGATGCAGCAGAGGAGGATCCGTTTATTTTCTGAGTAAACGCAGCTGATCTAAGCCAGAGTAACTCGTTAAACCGGTTTCAGACTCTTTTCTGTTGGATGCACATGTGAGATAAATAAAATGCTTCCAGGTTCTCAGCTGGGTGTGATTCTCTTCAGAGGAAATAAAAACAGCAGCAGCACATTTCAAAAAAAGAGTTTATTACTTGATTAATGGAACATTTACTCATACAAAAGCAACATCACGCTGGTCGATGTCTGCGGAGAATATTCTGGATGAACAGTTTTAGCAGGTGGCACGTCATCAACACGACGACTTCCCCCTCTAACGTGGACTGTGGTGAGCTGCATGAAGTGTCAGGTTGGTCTGCGGTTCGCCTCAGTGCTCCATGGGCTCGTCAGGTGCTGCTCCGGGTGCAGGTTCATCTGCAGGCTGGGCAACCTGGGACAGAGGAGACAACAATCAGGGTCCGGCTAAGACTAACAGAGGATACTGTGCTTTTAAAGGCTTTAATTTGTCCCTCTGGTGCACCCGTAGAATCTTTACATGATCCACAGCTGATAAAAATAAACTCTTATTTCAGCTGCTGTCCCTTTAAGACTCCTCACTCCACAAATCCCCTTCACTCTGATTGGCCAGCCCTGGGTAGACCTTGGTGTTTGAGGCCCACCCCATCAAACATTTCATAAACCAGTAGAGAGATCATTTTGTAACGACCTCATGAAGATCTCTTTCCTCTTCTTCTTCTCTTTAAAGCGGAGCGTTCTGATCAGTTTACAGACAGATTCAGGGATTTAAACGACACATGACCATGTGGAGGTTTAAACATCTGCACACGCTCAGTCTGAACATCCAGCAGAATAGCCCCTCTTTAAACACACGAGAGATAAAACATGAAGGTGTGTAACAGGTGCAAACCAGCAGAAATAACACACGTGTAGATAATAAACTCCTCCAGTCCAGCTGAGTGGTGTCAGTAAAGAGGTTTGTCAGACTTCACCACCGACAGTCACAGATCAGGAGGTTCAGAGAGAGTGACATCATGTTTCCCTGCAGTAAGAGGAGGAATGAAACCCCGTCACACTCTGCCCCACCTTCCTCTGTGGCCTCTCCTCCAGTCCCTCCAGGAACGGGGCAACATCATCATCGTCATAAATGGTGAACTCCATCTCCTTCCCCACGATGCCGATGGAAACGTTCTGACAGAGAATCAAACATGAGTGAAGGTCACATGACCTCAAGAAAACCTGGTTATTTACTTTGTGCCGAGGTTCAGTCTACGGTTACAGACACATGCTGGGGTACCTTGGTGGTGAGGTCCTGCTCAGTGGGGAGGGTTTCTCTGAGGGCACGCAGGCCGTGCTGGACCAGCTCATTCAGATTACCTGAAAACAAAACAAGACAGAGTTCATCTGATGTCTCCTGCTTTCAAACTGCTTTAAGAAGTCAGAGTTTATTTTCTGTTTTCAAACACTGTAACCAGGAAGGAAAATATCAGAACACATCCAGGAGGAGACGGAAGAGCGTCTCATCCTGTGACAGAGTTCAGAGACAGAAGCCTTAAAGACGTTTCCTCTTACAGTCATTAAACTTGTCCATGCATCTCTCCAGGTAGGTGCGAGCAGACTGAGAGCGCGCTCCGATGGACATGGCTTTACAGTCAAAGTAGTTGGCTGAGGGGCAGGTCTGGAAGATGTGAGGTCCCATGTCCTGCAAGACCCCAGACACATGAAATCAAATGAAAACAGAAGACGTGTTTGTGGATGAGCTTACAAAGAGCAACAACACGTTTAGACACGCAAACTCACATCAAAGCCGGCGATGAGGAGCCCCACGCCGTAAGGCCTCCTTCCATATCTCTGAGTCGGGATTTGGGTTTCTGAGGGTTCAGTTAGGGGGAACTGCTGCTGCTCACATTAACACAGGTACACATCACATGAAGAGAGAAGCAGCACTGACATGAACACACAAACACATGAGGCCGACACACGTTCTGAGGATACTGCTGCCAATAAGAGACACGAGGCGTGACGTGGGGAGAGGCCGGTCGAACACGAATCTGGAGTCCAAACACTCCTGACGCATGAAGTTACTGCAGGAAGGAAACGAGCAACGAAATAAGTACGTTTGTTAAACTTTACTGGAAACTTTGATCCAGACCGTGAAGACGTTCTGGACTCACCAGAGAAGACGAGCGTCAGCCGTCAGTCCAGCGATGGAGATGCCGATGTGATTATCCACATGCAGGATTTTCTTCTGGTGGGCGGCCAGTTCAGACTGAGCTCTCTGGAGACCAAACACAACAATCGTCACATCGTCATCATGAAATGAGACTGTGCTCAAAAACTCCATTTCATATCTTTCTATCTGTCATCACAGTTTAAGAGCAGCAAATAAAAACCGACTCCAGTCTCCCTCAGCTGGTTTGTTTTTGGCAGATCTGCTTTTTACGGAGGAAGTTGAATTATTTGAAGGTTTTCTTTTCTCCAAACTGGTAAAAATCACTGAATCCAGAAGCTTCACGTTAAAGATGAAGCAAACATGAGTGACACACACATCTGGTGTTTTTCTTGTGACTTGAGAAGAATCATGTTGACCCTGAGAGCGTGTCATGAAGAGTCTGATGATCCTGTTCTGGGTAATGTCGTCTTCTTGTTTTATCAATGCTGATCATCTGTTTTGGTCTGTTTTGTTGATTTATTGTTGTTTTCATCAGGTCATCGGGTTTTGTTTGACTCATATTTGTTATGAATAAGAAATAAAAACACCTGACATGACACCTGTAAATGTTACACTGTGAAGGTTTAACAATAAAACTTTAAAAATATTAATGAGTAAAAGAAGAAAATTCAACGTTTGCCATCTGCCAACCAACAACAGATCTGCATTTTTACATCACAACAACACAATGTACAAAAAAACCCCACTGTTTAGTTAAAAACCATTCCCTGATGCTTCACACATTAAGCAGATAAACTCACACACTGATGGTTCATAAGCTCACAGCAGGGTTAATAAAAACACACTGAGCAGTTTGTAACGGGGCACCTGGACACCTTTGTTTAGCTTGTTTCTGACAGCTGTTAAACAAAACTACTGGACTCTAC
This sequence comes from Labroides dimidiatus, assembly GCA_030710495.1. Taxonomy (NCBI): domain Eukaryota; kingdom Metazoa; phylum Chordata; class Actinopteri; order Labriformes; family Labridae; genus Labroides; species Labroides dimidiatus. The sequence continues at coordinate 33,937,614 of CM061147.1, forward strand.
CTTTAGTGCAACCAGGACTGCGTGGGTTTTGGATTTCAGTCCTACAGTTGCAGATCCTTGTTTCACTGCCTCCATGGCGTACTCGATCTGATGGATCCGACCCTGGACATAAAAAAAAAAAAAACAGGATTAAATATGCTTTTACTTAATCTTGTACGGTGTAGTTTGCTGATTCATGGGTTACTTTCTTTAGCAGTAAACAGAGACTCACCTGTGGGCTCCATACTGTCACGTCGTTGTCGTACTGGTTACGGAACTACAGAGAAAAACAAAACAAACCAAAATTAGAGAGCAACTCAAAGCCTTTGATAGAAAATGAACATGAAACTTCTGATCTCACATAGTCATCCTGATTCATCGTCAGCTTTCTGCGACAGTCCACACAACTACACTTCAAGTCTGAGAGGACTGTTCCAGAATCAGGTTTTAAATTACTGCCACCTCTAAATAATTAATAATCTCATTGTTGTGTGCAGCCAATAACCAAACAGATTCATGCAACCGAAGACAAACAGAGTTTTCAATGTTTGGTTGGAAGATGTTCGGTGATTAGCATCGGTTTGACTCATCCTGCAGATCCAGTCTGAGTCGCATGAACAACGTGCAGACTGTATTTGACTGTATCTGAGTTTTTAAATGAACAGACCTTGATACCAGAAACTGAAGAGGTTCGAAGTATAGAATCAGAGGCAGGTGAGACGAGAGAAAGCGAAACTAACAGACATGACACTACACATTAATGCTAACTTCGAGCTAACGTCTTAGCGTTAGCCTGCTAGCCGTTAAATAAAATTACAGAACAACAATAAGCACCGAGTTGGTGTAACGTAAAATAAACCGTCTTCGTGTCGCAATAACGCCGGTTTGAGGTCTAATAAACAGCGTCTATGAACCGTTTCTTCTGATAATCGTCATTCAGCCGGCTTTCACGCTGCTAACGTTAGCGCTCACTGTTTTGCTTACTCACAGTGCAGCTAACGCTAGCTCAGAGTGAGCCAACCAACCCCGCGTTTCAGGTTTTCTATCAAAGTTTACTTTATAACTCGGAGACAAACTGTGTTTCTGAGCTCGAATTCAACTTTAAATTAGAATAATCCATGCTTTTAGAATTTCAGCCACACTTACCATCTCTGCTGTGGAAAAGAGTTTCCTCCGCCTGAGCTGTGATCTTCACTCGATTTACCTTCCTGTTTGCGGCGTCAGGGAGAAACAGTAGAGCCCAGAGTCTGAATTTGTGGTTCAAAAAAGTCGTTGTTTAGAAATTAAAAACTAAGTTATCCACGATTGGAAAATTCATTCAAATAATCTTTTATATTTTTTATATAAATTTCAAAATTGAAGGAGTAATAGAGAATTCTCCCAGTTTGTCTTAGGAAAGACTTCAGCCTTTATAAATTTATTCGTTTTATTTCCCCCAGATTGAAGGTAAAATAATCCCAAACTGTTTACATTTAAGGTTGTACTTTTTTTTTTATTTATAAGGCATATTTTTTGTTGTTATACAACACGAAGGACACAAAATGTTACAGCCAACACATTTAAAATGTCAGAAGTAAAGAAACTTATGTAAAAAAAAAAAAACAAACTGATTACAGTATTGTGAAGTACTTTGTCTGCGTATCTCTTTGGAAGGAGAGTGAAGTTTAACTAAATCTCTCGAAGCATTTCATGTTTCGTGGATGTTTTCCCTGCAGACTGCGCAGATGTAGTGTTGTTTCATCACCACTAGGCGGCAGCAGCTAATTAAAAGAAGACACTGGGTACATGGCGGTCTGGGACGGACGATTTAGAAACAAATGTGCAGCTTTATATTTAACGGTAGGTGTTTAAAACTGGCTGAGAAGTTTATTATGGAGAATTCGTTCCAAGACAAGAAAATAAAACCTCCCTGCAGCGCTTCTATTATTTAAAATATACACTTCATAAATCCAAACTCAAACTGAGGACACGCCTCATGAAAGAAAACTAATCCAGCACTTTGAGCTCAGTTTTATTTACCTTTTCATGATTCTTTTTGCATTTTTTTTGTATTTTGTGTTGTTTATTAAGCACCCAGTAAATAAAGTCTATCTATAATATATCTCACAGGTACAGGTGACTTTATAAACTGGAGTTTTCTTTCATTCTAATTGGTGATTTAATGTCTTATTTTACATCTAAAAAAACCTGTAATAAAATGAGGGGAAAGGTGTTCCATGTGCAGTTTGTGTCATTAGAGGGAGACGGCAGCTCGTCTGATCAGTTACAGCAGCTGATCTATATTTTTATATACTGACCTGAGTCATATCTTCCTCATTAAAACGTATGGATATTATTTATTATAACAGAGGAGTAGAAATGAATTTCTCTGCAGAGGTTATCAGTGAAGTCCTATAAGAGCTCCACAGGTGGACACATGTGACCTCTGACCTTCCATGACTGACAGCACGACCACTTCCTGTCTCATGCTCTCCTGCTTTAGAAACTCACACACAGAAGAACACACGTCATTTCTTCAGGAGACGCTTCATCCAGCCGTGTGTTTCAGACAGAGTGATACTCGCCGTCCATCTCTGCGTCCATCTCTGCGTGTGGTTTTAAACTTTGCCTTTCTGTCTCTGTTAATGATATCTGATGTACCCTTGATCCGGGAGGAGCAGTGGGGGATGGGGGGGGGGGGGGGTGAATTAGCAGGGCTGTGCTGACGAGCTCTCCTCCTCTGCCAAGGCAGCGGCAGCACGGCGGCGGCCATTACATCAGCGCGCCAACCTCCTCCTTTGTGATTGAGATTGTAGGAGCCGTGCTAGCTCAGCAGGTTTTTTTTTCTTTCTCTCTTTTTCTTTTTTTTTTTTTTTTTTTTTTTCCTGGGGGCCTCATTTAACTCTGCCAAACGGCCCCCCTAGTTTAATTTTTCAAATGGAGAGCAGCCTGAGTCACTGTGCGGTTCGGTCCAAGCCACACTGTGGGCTCTGCGCTCACACGTGGTGACGGGGAGACGGAGAGGGAGGCGTTTCAGGGAGCAGGAGGGAGTGTGAGGAGTGTGAGGAGTGTGTCTCTTCCTCTTCCCATTCATGCTTTCAGTTTGAAACACCTCATGCTTCTCCTCTCTGAATGAGGCTTCACTTCTTTGTTGCAACCAGAGATCCACCCGACACGGAGCTGACACATCATGGCTGAATATCTCAGCACGCCTCCTCTCTCTCCCGCCTCTTTAAACAGCTCCCTCATACGTCCACGGCTGGAAACGGCCGTGCTAATGGGCGGGAAAGGTGGCGGCTCAGCCAAGGTTGCATTGAGCTGGCAGGTGTCCCATAACGAGACGGGTCATGGGTCAGCAGCAGCAGCACAGTAAGTGCAGAGCGACGCGCAGCCCCCTCAGCCCCCTCAGCCCCCCCCCCCCCCCCTTGTAGGTTTTTTGAGTCCAAACACTGTATGTCATCACTGACGTTAACAATCCCTACGACAGAGGCCCGAGCAGCATACGTGTGAGAGGAGAGGTGCAGACTCTGCTCGCTGCCGTCAGTTTCCTGCCGTTGACGAAAGCGCCGACGCAGCACTCTGGTGGCGAATGGCTGAAGAGGCTTTACTGACTAAGATAAAAGGCCGCGTGGCGTCGGGTATGAGACAACACGAGCAGGAAATGATGAGTGTCTTTATTCAGAGCATGGAACTGACACCAGCTGCTGGATGGAGGCGCTTCAGACAGAGCGTTCAAGTCAGAGAGCAAACATGCAGCCATGCAGTTCTCTGAGCGGCCACCGGAGGCTCCCTCCAAAAGTGACCCGGTCTAAACTTCACATTAACCCTTTATTGCCAAACTTATCATATTGAGTACATGAGTTTCAAAGACCTCTGTCTCATCAACATGATGAACAATTTCCTTAAAATAAATTTAAAAAAGTATTCTGCCCCCTGCAGGATGATCATCCCACTGCAGGCAGCTGAAGATGTAGTTTGGCCCTTTTCATGAAATCCTCCAAACTCTTCTTTTAAAAGAAGTTTTGGTAAAATAACATCAAACTGTTCCTCATTTTTAAACACAAGTATTTTATGCATTGAATGAAGGCAAATTTAGTAAAACGTTTACGACTAAAAGTTTCCAAAACCGCCCAATTTATCAGATATGGTAAAAAAAAATATCAGATACAAATGATACATTTGGTATAAAGCAACATTGTTTTTGTGGATTTTATCTAAATGGTTAATAAACATCTCATCTCCAAAAAACAAGCACCAGAGCCCACACCGGGAGGAACCGGGTACCGGGGTCCAGCCCCCAGCACAGTTCAAACCACATCTGTTTACGTCCTTTAAGTTTATACGTCTCGTTTTTGTGAGTGAATAAATCTCCAGGAACAGTCAGATGCTGAACGTGCTCTTAAAGCTACCGAGTCATGGTAGCTTTAACTCTTTATTCCTGGTGTCACCTCAGCTCCCGTCAGCTGATGTGATCTCGCACAAAGCGTCTTTGGACTCAGCTCACAGTGATCAGGTTGTGACTAACACTCTGACTTTAAGGAGGAGGCTCAGCCCTGTGGGAGCCTGATTATCTTAACAGCCATAACATTTACTCCCATCCATCATTTTCATTGTTTTAGTGTCAGGAGATGCAGCCACACCAGAGCTGAAGGAGCAGAATCCATCACCATGATGCTCCGAATGCTTCAGACTCTCTGGATACAGCTTTAAAACAGTTTCTGACTCTGCAGAGGTCCAACTTTAAATTCTCTCATAATGATTCATGTATCAAATTTATTTCGCTCCATCCTGTCACGGTTGTGATTGAAAGTGTTGAAGCGTTTTCTGAAAGTGGGTCTGAAGGCCTCCCGGATGAGGGAACTCCTCTGCCCTCCACAGCTGTACCTGTAAAACTGGGCTTCCTCTGAGAGCTGCACAGATTTATCTCCTCGCACGCTTTGTTGGTTATTGCAGCGGCCTGCGCTCGGTCAAATGTGGCATAAATTTCATCCTGTTTGGCTTCGGCTCTCTTTGATATTGAAGATCATGAGCCAGCTTTTCTTGTTTTGACTCCAGACTCCAAAGGGGGGAAGTAGCTGTGATTGGTCCAGCAGCCTGTATCAGCCGGCTCGTCGTTAAACGGTCGCTGCATCATTTAAAAACACTTCAGGGAGGCCAGACCAAACCAACCAATCACAAACAGTAGAAAAGAAAAAACACCCACACTCTGTGAACCCGGCTCAGTGCAGCTAACAGGTCAGAGAATGAGCCGAGACAGGGACCATGAGCCTCTGATAAAAAAAAGCCTTTTTAAAGGTCAACTAAAGGTCAGAAGGATGATGACACTCCTCCACAGGAAGTGGAGAGTTAAAAACATAAACCTTTTAATGCTTTTGAAGACAAACAGGCTGCTATGTCCTCACACCTGTCTGACTTCAGCACCACGGACAGCGTCACGGCCCACAGGGGGCCTCTGAGAACTGGTCGTTGTCTTTATCACACATTTTCTCGTCATGTGATCCGTAAGAGATGAGATGTTTTATTCTGTATTTTTCTTGTCAAGTTGAATGTGTGTCATCGTGGGGAGCATGAGAGCTTAGCTGTGTTTGTTTTTATTTTTAATCGTCATGGAAACGGCACTTAGACCCGCTGACACGGCGCTGCAGCGCGGTTAAATATCCTCTCTTATTCAAACATTGGTAACCATGCACGTAGAGCTTTCTCTGACTTATCACACACCACTGTGTGTGTGTGTGTGTGTGTGTGTATTTATCACAGGCCGCCACCAGCACCTTCCCCTCCGTCAGTTAGCCATGCTGCTCATCCTGTTCGGGGTCATGGGGGGGGGTTGGAGTCTTTCCCAGTTGTCCAAAATGCAGCGACAGAAGGTGTGTGAAGACGTCAGACCTGTGATGCTCACCAAACCTGACCTGATGTGAACCTTTAACAGATGAGTCATCTCCTGATTGGAGCGATGCAGAAACATCTGCTGAAGCCAAACCTTCAGGACAGACATGTCCAATCACTCCTCTGGCTCTGCAGCTAACATTAGCGCCCTGATTGCCTCTTCTGGTTTAGCTCTGCCGCTTGGATTCAAGCGTCTTCTGTCAGCTCGCACTGCGCTGATCAGTTTGAAGCTCACAGATTATTATTGAACAGCAGAAGAAAACACCAGTGGATCAAAACGTCTCGAACGTCACAGCTGGTGTCAGTCGCTCTGGGTTTCCCATCCTGACACACGGCCGCAGGAGGAAGTTTGGCTCCATCGTGAGTCAGTCTTCAGTTTTCGTTGGAGCTTCAGAGCAGAATGAACGTTTGACAGCAGACTCACTCACTCATTTCTGACTCCAGTGAATTTCAGCTCAGTGAGCTTCACACTGACGTCACACACGCTGTGGTGTTATCGTGCTCGCTCGCTCTGAACTCTCAGTTAGTGGGACGGTTCCCAGTCATCCTGGTCAGGGGGATCCTGAGCCTAAACAGAACCTGAAACTCTGAAGCCGTTCAGACCGAGGGACCAACATCAGGTAGAGAAAAATGAAGCCTGTGCTGAAGAGCTCAAAGTTTCTGTTCATGGAGAATCCTCCAGAGTCTGGACCAGAAAGACCAGAAACCACAAACACACCAAGACAGAAAAACAGACTTTAAGAGCATTAAAAACATGTTTACAGCCTGCTTCAAAAACAGCTCGCGTCTGAAACTCTGATCACTCACAGGGTTATTTCACACTCAGCGGTTTATTAGATATTAGGGTTATGGGTTCGTCCAATCAGAGGCTGAGCTCAGCTCACGCGACTGACGGGCGCCCTGTAGCTGTTAGAAAGGAAGCTCAAAGTCTGCATCATATCCAAGATGGCCCCGTCCAATGATCGGCTACATTTGACTGAATCAGGAACAGACGGGTGACGTCACAGAGACGACCTCCAGATTTTAGACAGTCGGTGGTTTAGATCCCGAAACAAAACCAAACAGTGAAAGAAAAAAAAAACAACAACTGCATTTACACGGAAACACTGAGGGACTGAAAACGCTGTGGTATGTGTCAGGCCAGCAGGTGGCGGTGCAGCGTATCAGAAGGAGTTTGCACACTTTGAATTACCTGATTTACTGAGACATACACGACCTTTATGACATCATCATCATCAGGTGGGACTGATGTCGTCATCTCAGCGTTATGTGTCTCCATCGTCATGGTGCAGAAATCACGGCCTGCAAACTGAGGACAACCTGCTGATCGATACGCTCAGAGAAGAAGAAGTCAAGCAAACAGTTTGTGCACCGGGGGGTTCTGGTTCACAGCTAAAGGTCGGCTCATTCGATATTTCTGCTATTTGACTCTTGAACTTTTATGGAGAAGCGATGAAACGCTTCAGTCCAGACATGACTGGATGTCTGGCAGGACTCCTACGCATTGCTGCAGCCGAAGCAAAACACAAACAGAGTAAAAACGGGTAAAAACAGGTGAGAATGATGCAGGTTACAAACGAAGGAATGAAACAAATCAAAGTTACAGTTCCAGAAACATTCTGGAGCAGCTTGAAAACATGTCCGCCCATGAAGCAGAGAGCTGTGGCCTGTCAGGGGACACTTTGGGTGGGCGTGTGATGGAGTGTTGTTCTGGAGACACCTGGCTGCTCGGGCTAATCTCTTCATTAAACCTCTTTAATGGCCTCTTGTGCTTCAGGATCCATCACGTCATGGTAATGGCTCCAGCGACTGAAGGGCGCTTTTAACGGCGTTTGACTGATTGGAAAAAATTTCTGGTGGTGCAGGAGGAGAAAAACGCATGAAGCGAACACAGCAGATTAATTTCATCAGCATGTGGGTCCAACCATTAACTGGTGGACTGGATTACGTCAACGAGGGCGACATAACAAGAGAAAGAAGAGGTTCACGGGTCAGGGATTTGATGGCTGACAATTTGAGATATTTTCCAGCGTTAAGGGGAACAGACTCTTCAAGAGGATGATGAGCTCTCTTTGGAAAGACAGAAAACTTGTTGCAAAAGGTACAAGAACAATAAGAGAGAGAGAGAGAGAGGAGAGATGGTGCAGAACAAAAAAAACATGCACAGATGATTATAAAACCTTTGAAGGCAGCTTTCTTTTTACATTGTTTATGACTTTCTTCTTCTTTGGTTTCATTCTAACGTCCCCGTCTCTGAACTGTACAGAGAGCCAGAAATTTCCAACCCTCATCTTTGCTGCAGAGGCAGAAATGATGGCAGATTCTTGGGCCGCAGCCAGGCTTTATAACCGCATAACGTTTAACTTTCTATAAATACTACGGGCCGCGCTCCAAGTTGATCAAGTGTGATTGAATCTGAAATGACTCCAGCGACCGGAGCCAAGTTTCCTTAAGATACTTGAGAGGAACTGCTTGCCCCTGCCCAGCTTTTGACACGGCACCAGCCTGAGTCACTCCTCTGGAGGTACATCTGAGTTATTCAGGCACCGAGGACGGCTGAGACGCACCAAACCACAGAAACGACAGCTTCCTCTGAAAAGAAGACACACTCTGTACAACTGGAACGAGTCCTAATGTATGGGTTCATTTCTGAACCCTCAACCCTGGGGGTCAAGAGCCGATAAAGGCCTGTCAAAATACATCCCCATGATATAACAAGAGTTCATCCAGGCAGCAGTTCAGGTTAGCTCAAACAAAACAATGAAGGAACAACATAAACACACCATCAATAACAAATCAGGAGACCACTGCCCATGACTTCAGTTTACAGACAGTATGGAGACGTTATTCTAGTCTGTATCTCCTCTTTGTAATGACGCTCTGTCAATACTGACTCGTCATCTTTGTGGCGTCTTGCTTGATGTGATTGGTTGGTTGGTTTGCATCGTCTTGACGCTCGTATGGGTCAACAGAACACGTCACAGGAGCACCTGCACGTCTCAAACTGAACGACACTCTGTGCTTTGCATCATAACATAAAGGTGAGTTATTTTAAAGTCACCATATGAGCTCAGCAGCTGAAGGTCACATGCTGTTTGTAGGAGACCTGGTTTAGGGAGATCAGATCAGATGGTCCTTTCATCGTCCCACAGCGGGGAAGTTTACAGCTCTACAGCAGCAAACGAGAAGGTGGACAGTCACAGGGGCAGCAATGTCATCAGCGAAGACCAGTGGTCCCAGTCCCCAGCCACTCCCACCAGTTCCTCTGGGGGGATATGGAGGAGTTCCCAGGCCAGCTGAGAGATATAATATCTCCATCGAGTCCTGGGTCTACCCATTAAAGTTATTAACCATGGATCTCTCTGGGAGTCTCTGAGTTTGTCTGTTAGGTTCTTTGGATTGTTGCTGTGGACGACCTGCTGCCATGGACCTGACAGACTCCAGCTGCTACGGCTTCTTACAGTTACAGTTTCTCTGTGATCATCTCTACAACACAGAAATATGGACTGTCTCTCTCTCTCTTTCTAATCCCAACACAGTCTCCTCAGATGTCTGTCTAACATGAGTCGGGTTCTGTCCGAGGTTTCTGCCTGTTAAAGGGAAGTTTTTCCTCTCCATTGTAACTTGCTAAATATTGCAAAGGTCTGTACTCATGGTGGGTTAAGATGAGATCAGACTTCTTATCTTGTCTTGATGTTGGGTTTCTGTTAATAAAGTTTTATTACCATTTACAGGTCCAGACCTGTTAACGCTTGGAAAGCGTCTTGAGATAATGTTTGTTATGAATTGGCGCTATATAAATAAATAAAGATTGATTGATTGATTGATTGATTGATACCCCGGGATGACCACGTCAGAAACCCCTCCCCAGAGAAGCGTCCAGGAAGCATCAACACCAGATGCCCAAACCACCTCATCGAGCTCCTCTGGATGTGGAGCAGCATCGGCTCTACTCTGAGTCTCTCCTGGATGTCCGAGCTCTGAACCCGTTTCCACCAAGTGGTTCAGTTCAGTTGGTCTCAGTACGTCTCGCACATTCAGGGGTGTTTCCTTTGACTAAAACTGGGACGGGCCCCCAAATGACCGACCCATACCTTCCCACTTTTTGGTACCTTGTTTGATTTATTAGTGGGGTACGCTGTGTCGCACTGCTGTGCCCTCAGGCTCACAAGCTCACCATGACCTCCTTTAGTCGGCACAGCCTTCACCGGCTTCTTAAAGATGTTGGATGACTGCACAAAGTCAAAGGCTAAAGTTGATCTTTGGTGACGTCTGCACTCGTCTTGTTGGAGTATTGCCTATGATGAGTGTTCCTGCATCATGAGCTGACTGTCTGTCTTCACCTGCAGGGATAACTTCATGTGCACACGTTCCTGTGGCTCCTGCACGATGAATCCAACGTTTGAGAAACCTGCTCCTGACAGGTACGATCATCAGGCCCTGATCTGAGGATCTTCAAACTGAAGCAGGTTTGAATACAGTGTTTCAGTATTTAATGTCCAGATTAGTGCTGTAGAGGCTCTGGCCTGTGTCGTTCCATGAAAAGTCTCCAGATTTGAGTGCATCAGTGTCTCAGTCTGCAGGATTTCTTGCGTTTTATTAGAAAATGTGAGTGGATGAAATAAATCCTGGGATGGTTTTCAGAGTGTTTTGTTTAGTCGAGCTGGCAGGCGTAATCGCTGCACAACTCAAATCCAATCCCAGCGTGTTTCTACGAGTCAGGTCACTCCATTCATCCCGGTGTAATGGTGATAAATCGAGCTGCCAGCAGGCTCTTTTGGGAAACACAAACTCCTCTCAGGGTTGCTCCGCTCCTCCACAGCATTTGTACGTGTCTGGCCATGGATTGCTGAGAGGTCTCTTTTTCTCGTTTGCTGCTTTTTCTTGAATGGATGTGAAGTAGATACGAGCGAGCCAGGCCATTCAGACGGTGATGTCAGAGAGCGGGGGCCAACATCCCGCCCACGCAGCGGTGTCAGAGGCCCCTGATGGATGCTCCGAGGTCTCAACGATTGAATGTAATCTCCCTAATGCCTGGGAATGAACAGCAGCAAACGCCGGGGAAATTAGACTTCCCCGTGTGCTCCTTGACATTTAACACGCTCCCTTAACGGACGACCTGTCCCCAAATGTTAGCGCGACCCTCTGCTTTAACAACACGTCCAAGAGCGTCTCACCTGCCGGAGGCCACATCTGTCACTCCAAACACTCCGTCCCAGGTGTTCAAACACACGCCTTCCTTCCTGAAGCCACTTCCTCCACTTGAACTTGCATTTAATCAGGTGCGAGCCTCCTTTGTGGTGGCGAGCCACTGATTAGATTTGGAGATTGAGAGCCATTACAGCAGGCTGCAGTTAGATAATGACTTAAGTGCTGTTTCGCCTTCCTTTCTCTGCAGGAAGCGATTTATCTGGACGGGCTCGGCCTTAACGGACGAGGAGGTGCCCAGCAGGGAGCAGTGTCATACATAGATCATATCACCCAGCTCTGACCCCATCAACACCGGCTGTCCTCCCAGAGATGATCGATGGCTCCTGAGCATGAAAACGGTGACACTACATCACTGAAACATCCTGCGCTCCTGCACTTCCTCCTGTCCTTCACTTTTTACTGTTTGTCTGCTGAAATTTCACAGCAGGAAATAATGAGCTCCAGGATGCTCTCCATCAATTCTTAAAGAGTAAAGTGTTTCCATCCCTCGGGGGTGTCACTTCAGGTATTGAAAACAGAGGCTTTAATTTGTTCCTCCCTCTCCGAGAATCGAAAGAAAACACTCATTAGTCTGTGAGCTTCAGGAGTCTCTGAAAGTGAAAGAACAAATATCCACAGAAGATCCAATATCCAATATTTAAACTGCACTCTAATTGTTTCACGTAGGTGGAGAGAGAGCGGTGAGCTGGCAGGCCGAACACACCGAGAGACGTCTAACAGCAGCCTGACAGGATCTCAGGCTTCGGCTCAGGAGTCAGAAAGACTCCGTCTGTTTTTAACTTCTTCAGATAAACCGAAGACAGAAAGCAGAGAAATGAGTTGATGGGTTTTATCTTCATCGACTGGATCAACACTTCCTGACACTGGACCTGATACTGTGTTTATTTCCCTTTGAAATGGAGCCACTGGAGGTCTGCTTGAGTCCAGTTTCAGAAGTAACACAAACAAACAAACAAACAAACAAACAGAAGTAAAGATGTTAACAGCCTGGTACAAAGATGTCTTCCATCTGTGCAGGAGCTGAGTTTGTTTCTAACACAGAAGTTTAGAGGATATTAAGATCATGAGTTCACCCAATCAGAGGCTCAGCTCAGCTGATTGACAGACGGCCGCCCTATAGCTGTTAGTGAGGAAACTCAAAGCCCGGCCCATTTCCAATATGGCCCCCGTCAGCGATTTGCTTCAACCAAGCGGCAACCTCCAGTCTGAAAATATGAGGCAATGCTGAAGTGCTAAAGTCTGCTGTTCCTCGAGTGTCCGCTTGAGGCTCCGGAAGTACCGGAAGTCACAAACACACCAAGACAAAAAAAGCTGTTTTCACGGCCAAAATAAGCACATTTACAGCCTGGTACAAAGAATGTCTCCCGTCTGAATCACTGATTTCACTAACGGCACGCACTGTACAGGGGGTGAATTTTTTTCTAACTCGGCAGATTCCACATTATTAAGATTGTCAGTTCATCCAATCAGAGGCACAGCTCAGATCACGTGACTGTGGAGCGTCCTATAGCTGTTACTGTGGAGACTCACAGCACGCCTCATTTCCAATATGGCCGCGCCGGACGTTTAGCTTCAAAAGTCTGTTTTAGAAACAGACGGGTACATGGTCAAACAGGATAAAATACATTCGAACACATCCCCTGCTTTAAGACAGATTTTCATTAATGGTGTTGAATTCATTAATTACAAATGTAATAATAAATTTATTAGAAGTTGTCTATTAAATAATTGTGTAACTGGTTCCTTAAAACGCGATTTTATTCTTAAAGACTTTAAAAAAGATGAGGTAAAAGAGATAAGACGCAAATATTTAAAATTTCCAGTCCCAGATAAAACAAAGGAACTTCAGTTTAAAATTATTAACAAAATTTACCCGACTAAGGAACTTTTGAAAGAGAAATTTAAAATGGAAGTAGGTAGCTGTGTTTTCTGTGAAAGTGATCCTGAAGATTTGGATCATCTTTTCTTTTTATGTGACTATGTTCAAAGGTTTTGGTCTGATTTTCAACAACGGATTTGTTGTAAAGGAACACGCATAAGTAAACTTAGTATCAATGACATAAAATATGGATTTTTTCGTAATAATAATATTTTTGACTTTTACATCAATAACATGATTTTGTTAGGCAAACGATATATTCACAAATGCAGATTTTTTAAGTCCAAACCAAACATAGCTCACTGGGAAAAAGAATTAAAATCTTATTATAATCCGTTATTATTGGTGAACACCAAGAACGCTACAAAAATGGCCTCATTTATGGAAAAACTTTGTATATGAAATGAATGATTTTTTTTTTGTTGTTTTTTTTTTAACTGCCCTTACTTTTGGTTTATTTTGTGATTGTTACATGGACATGGCCCCTAGGTTCTACTTTTTGTTTATTTATTCCTGTTTGTTTGTATTTAGTATGTGTAACTTCTTTGAAGTTCTTGAAGGTTTGATAATGTAACGATTTTGTCTGTATTCAATAAAAAAAAAAAAAAAAGAGATCGTCCATTAAAAAAGAAAAAAAAAAAAAAAAGAAATAAAAAAAGAAACAGACGGGTGACGTCACGTAGCTGTGTCAGGTGTCTGCTCACCTGACTCTTCCGGCCCATGTGACAGGGCAACTTCACGCCCGTGTTCTACAAAACCAAACTCTGACATATTGGACATGAGCTGAGATTTGTGCCTCTACAAAATGAATCTATTTTATTTATTTGCTCTGAAACAGTTTTTTCTTCTGACATTTAAAAAAATCAACTCTTTATGTTTCTTAAAACTTCTAGAAATCTGCCTGATCCTGATCCACAACTTCAAACCAGATCATCAGCACCGATACAGATTATTGATAAATGATATTTCTGAGCTTCCTGAGCGGGTCGGACAGGAACGGATTGAAGTCTGACACCAGAGGAGACTGGAGCTGAAGTGACGGACAGAAAAAGGACAGAAGAGAAGAAGAAAGATAAACTGCTGATAAATACCTGACCTCCTCAGGTTGTATCCGGTAAAAAGTTGACGGGAACAAAGAAAAGTAGTGTTAAAAAGGAATCTCAGTCTGTGGTTCAGTGTCCCAAGAGGATGACCCTCACAGAAAACACGGGGTCAGAAACACGGTCGGACTGACTGAATCATAATAATCATCTGTGATGATTTCGTTTTTGTTTTGTTTCTTGTGCTTCCTGTTGGTGTTTCTTTTTGGAGTTCTCTTGAGTTTACCCCGTCTGTGATTGGTCCTCATGTGTTTCACCTGTGTCTCCTCACTCACCTGTGTTTGATTGTCCCTTTGTCTGTATAAGGTGTTTCTCAGTATGTTTTTCTTCAGCCTCCTTCTGGACTTATGGATTTGTGACACGTCATTATTTAAAGCTAAAGTTCTGGTCCAGTTCACAGTCTGTATTGAAACAGGTTCGGTTGAAGTACCCAAATGTGGACTTGCCCCGCCCCTTTTACCAAGTCTGCAGACAGACATAACCTCAGCGGACTTTTCACAGTTACAATCCCACAATGCAATTCACGCAGTCCAGCGAGAAACTCAAACATTGGAGGAGAAGACGCACAGCTGTCAGTAAGCTGCTGCTGCCGTGTAAAAATATGAATCTGATATTAATCTGTGACTGAATTTAGTTTGAATCTCATAAACGTTTGACGAGTTGATTAAACTACACGTCAACAAACTGCCAGCAGTGAAACCGGACGTGACGTATACGTACGTAAGTTCGCTGCTGTTCCAACAGTCGTAGATCGGTCTGTGGACTCCTGAACCCCTGAAGTCTGAACTCTGGAACCAAGTCTGAACTTCCAGAGAAAGAAAGTTTGAACCAATGAACTTTGACCTGAGAAGCAGCCGTAGTCTCTGTGATGAGTTCAGGTCTTTGTCAGTTCAGTGTTGAATGCTGCTGATTGGTTGTTTGTCCTCATTTCCTGTCAGAAATTCCTCCAGAGTTTGGAACTTGATTGTTTGAGTTTGCCATATTTTGGATTGTGTGTTTATGGAGTTGAGTGTTAAATAAACCTTTTTAATAAACATCCCCATCATCAGAAACCATCAACCCACCCAGCTGGTTCGACCTGCTGCTCATAGTTTACGTCTCAGTTCCTCAGACTTCGATCATCTCAACCCACCAAACCAGTCGACGGCAGATTCGGCTGTTTGGCAAATCTTTCACCCTCGTACTCGGCTCTGCAGCTCATCCTACAAATACGTGTTCCTCACAGCTGTGGCGCCATTTGAACAGGAAACAAACACTCTAAGATTTATCACCAAGACACATTTTAACAACAAAGAAATAATCTACCAGACGCCGACTTTATCTGATTTCCATGTGGAATAGTTACAGGGTTCAGAACCGTAAAGAATCAAAGAGCAGGAAGAGTTTTTTTCCCCGCTCCGGTCACATGACAGAACAAACATCCTTCATGAACACGGCTCTGGACATGCTGCCTTTGAGGCTTTGCTCAGTGAACGGAGGGAGCACGCTCGTTCATCATCTCCTGATGACACAGCGCACAGCAGACATGTATGTCCATTAACATCCACACGCTAAACATGTGTGTGCATCATTCCTACAGGTGCACCTCCTTCTAAATTGGCCCAACAGAGCAGAGCCATTAAGATGACATATAGCATCACATGTCCTCGTCCAATAGGAGCACAGGAGTGTCTGCTCTAATAACTCGCGCTGCAGTGACTCTGGTCTCAAAGGTTAGGGTATCGACTCCGTGTTCGGAAGTTTTATCAGGATCTGAGGGGAAAGTTTGGAGGGGTCAGGATGGAGGGAGCTGGTCCCTGGAGGTATGCAAATAGAGGATGGCCTGACTGTCAGCCAATCACAGCGCAGAGGCCTCTCTCCATGGCAGAACATGATGGAGGAAATATGATCTCATCACAACCCGTCCTGCTGTGACGACTCAGTGAGCTCGCTTATTCAGAGGGTTCGATCAGGATCAGACCGACCACCCACCAGATGACTTTTAGATCTGAACCGATTTTACACACACACACACACACACACACACACACACACACACACACACACACACACACACACACACACACACACACAGATGTTCCATAACTCTTCTCACTGGTTACTGCAGGAAGTCCGACCATGGAGCAGACCGTGTTTTGAAGCCATCTTTGAAATGCTGAACGGAACGTAGCTTCACTGGACTGGAGTCAGACATGTGTTTGTTTAACAGCTATGAAAACCAGTCATGGATCAAACTCCACATGCAGTCAGTGCAGACAGGAATGACTGATTCAGACCCACAGACTCTCAACACGTTTGTTTGTCCAGCGTGTTTTCATACCTCCATGATGCTAGACTGTGATTCATCTGCTGCTGTTTGTTTGATCAGATTTAGTGAAATAAATGAACTTGTTTGTGTTTTTATTTTATTGTGTATAAATGTAAGGCAGTTGCCTAAATAAGCCAAAAGGTGGCGCTGTTGTGCCGTCTTCACCCTCAGGTTATACAGATTATAACTGCTTGTCCTTCATGTTTTGGCTCAGTGTTGGTTTATGGTTTGAAAGGTACGAACCACAGATCGTTCTCAACATCGCAGTCAAATATTTTAAAGAATGAACAGTTGATGTGCTGTTCTGTTTAAACTTTTAGTTTATTAAGAGGTTTGATTGTCATCTGAGTTTGTAACGTGTTTTTGTTTGACTATGACAGACGTGATTTCTGCTAACTTCTTTAGCTGTGTGTTAGCTTCTCTCAGCTACGATCTGCTGTTTTTGTTTCTACCTGTTGGTTTTTCTATTCTGCTGTTTTGAGCTCAAACTTTGCCTTAAGAGTGTTGAGTAGCTATGAAATAGCAGTACTATATTTGAAAACTGTACAACTGTTGTTTGATGACTTATTCTGACACTCAGTGTTCGTTTATGGTTTGAAAGGGGTTTGAGAGAAAGCTGCTGGCGTCGAAGCTCAATAAACGTCGCGGTTTCAGCCACGATCTGGACCAGTGTGTCCGACTCGTCCCTCACCTCTCACCCCACCAACACCAACAGAACTACTAACACAACGCAGAGGCTCCGGGTGTGGAGAGGCACCACATCACATGGGCGTTTGGGTTACAGAAACTTGAAAATGTTTTTAGATTCATGGTGTAAAGAAATGGAAGAAGCCTGATCACCTGTCAGACTCACCTGCTGTGTTATTGATGGTCATGTTAGAAATGCCAGACTTTGTTGTACTGTGGACACGAGGAGTTCCTACGTGGGAGGTAGAAATGTTCGGAGGTACGTGACGCAGTAGTTTCCTGCATGAAAAGGACCGTGAGAGGGGGCGTGGCTATTCAAATGATGTCATCCGTTCACGCGAAACCACGTGGACCTCACGGACGTGTTAAGCATCAATCAGGATTAATCCTGTCCTGGTCCTGCTCTCCATCTGGACCAACAGGTTCATCATCATCAGCCTGAGGACCATCAGATGTGTAGAGGACAGCAGTGACAGTCTGATCCACCAGCAGGACCCCCCTCTGAAATTCCCTCCTTAACAAATCTTAGTCCAAAGACTCAACCTCAACCCCTGGTCTGAAAATATGGAGCCAAAAAAAAAAAAGGCCTGCAGTTCCTCAAGTGTCCTCTAGAGGCTGGCTGCAGAAACACTGGGAATAACACACACACACACACACACACACACACACACACACACACACACACACACACACACCAATTTAAAAACAGAAAGACAGAAGTATACAGCAAGAATGTTTACATGTTCAGAAAGCTGGAGCTGGTTCAGAGAGTTCCCTCTGAAGTCAGTGGTCCACATGAATGTTTCGGCCTGTAATAAACGGTCAGGACGGCTGATGAGGAAGCAGAAAGTGGAGCAGATCCTGGACACGTCTTGAGACGGAGCAGCTGTCTGCTCAGCGGTGATTTAGCGTCAGAGCGGTGAGCCTGGTGGCTCAATAGCACTAAAAGGCTCATCCTGTCTAATGGGGTTCCTCTGTGACGCAGACAAGCAGAGGCAAGACCCCCCCAGAACATACATACAGGTTTACACACACACACACACACACACACACACACACACACACACACACACACACACACACACACACCTACTGTACGGCTGTTCATTATGTCCACTGTGCACACACACACACACACACACACACACACCTACTGTACGGCTGTTCATTATGTCCACTGTGCACACACACACACACACACACACACACCCTGCACTCTAATGAAAAGGCAGGGGGAATTGAGAGGACGACAAACAGTTGTGTAATTGCTTTTGAGAAACGGCTCATGTCGGAGGCTGTCATCGATTGGTCTTTGCTGAGGACGACTCGTTTACTCAGTGTGTGGGCGGGGGGGGGGGGGGGGGGGGGGGTCATTACTGGACTGACTGTGGTCCCACTTTATTAACTCAATATGGTTTGATGTTTCTGGAGTGGGGAGGGATGTTTTCATACTGGGCTGAGGGTTTTTTTTTGTTTTTCAGTCGCTGCTCAGAGAGAGAAACACACGGATCAGCTTAAAGTAGTTTAAGCACAGAGTTCAGAGAGTGGAGCTCAAAGTGTTCTGAGCTCAGACTGGGATCATCAGCAGCTGATTGCGTAAGCTGAGTGTGTGTTGGAGGGTCTGCACTGAGGGTGGGTGTCGAGCTGAAGTTCTCCAAACTGGGTTATGAATGAAGGGCCCAGGAGTGCGTCACCGTGTAGTATACGTCCCTCCCCAGCAGATGGCCCCGCCTGCAAGTGCTTTGCTGGGAGGGTGGTTGGAGGGGGGGTGGAGGTGTGTGTGTGCGTGTGTGTGTGTGTGTGTGTGTGTGTGTGTTATTGATTTGGCGTTTGAGATATATCATGCTATGTAACATTTTTTGGAAGCTTCTTAAAATATTTATTGCTGGTGATGCTTCTCCTCGGCCACCAGTTTGCTTTGCCTCCTTTTTAATTAATGACATCAATGCAAATCGGAGGGGTGGGGTGGGGTGTGTGTCGGTGGAGTGGGGTGTGTGTCAGGGGGGTGGGGTGTGTGTCGGTGGGGTGGGGTGTGTGTCAGGGGGGTGGGGGGGTAGCAAATGGTCCAAATGACTGGTGGATTTTGTGAATGGAGCACTTAGTGACTGAGGAATGACGTCAGTGCAAAAGCCATGTCCCTCATGAGTGAGCCAGGACCGTAAGGAGGCGTCTCATTGGCCGGCCGTGGCATCAGAGCGATGTGATTGGTCGCTGGCGGATAATTTAACACCTACACAGTCAATGCACAAATCCAAGTGGTGGGATATATAGGCTGGAGCGTTGGCGCTGCATGCAACAGAATCAAGAGTTGTCCTGCAAGTAGAGGGAAAGTCAACTTCCTGTTTTGCAAAGAGAGACGTAGAGATTTATATTTCTTTCTTTTTTTTGCTGGGTGATTTTCACTGAAGGTAAGTCTGAACTCTTCATCTCAGAGTCTTCGTCACCTCACTCTGAGTGTACCTGTACCTGTGAGCGGTTTGCATGTGGACACACGGACTGTGTGTGTTCGTCTGAGGGGATGTGATGGTGTTGGTAATGGGATTGGAGTGGGACCACTGGGGTCAGCAGCAGCAGCACATTTGGTGAGGATCCAGCCGGCTAATTGAAGGCCAAAGACGGAGAGAAGGAGGGAGAGAATAGAAAGAATAGAAAGAGAAAGATGGGTGAAAAAAAAAAACGGCTCAAAATGTGAAGAAAGAGAAGCAGAGACAGAGGAGTGAAGGAGAGGGACAGAAAGAAGAGACGGACAAGAGAAGCAGGTTGGAGTGTGTGGAGAGAGAGAGAGAGAGAGAGAGAGAGAGAGAGAGAGAGAGAGAGAGAGAGAGAGAGAGAGAGAGAGAGAGGCTGGCAGCTCATTACACTAATGCACTGGTCCCTTGGGGAGTTGGCAAGCTTGAAGTCCTCCCTCCCTCTCCCTTTTTCACCCCCCCCCCTCTTCCAGCGCTAGCAAGAGCTACAGGCTTTACACGGTCCAGGACCCCCACCACCTGCACACACACACACACACACACACACTTACACACACACACCACTTGCAGGCATGTCACACTTGAGGATCTGCAGCGTTTATCAGGAGAGAACTACCTGTCCTGAGCTCTTGGCTGGATGATTTGGAGGAAGAGTTTGTTTTTGCAGAAGAAGAAGAAGGGTTTTTTTTTCTTTTGGGGGGGGGGGGGGGGGGCAGCTTTATTAGATGTTCAGGAGCAAAAGAAAAGAAGCTCAACAGGAGGAAAAAACTCTCAAACCTGAAGCTGAGCTGTGGCAGCGTCTCCCCGTCAGACTCTAACAGGTGTACTCTGCGTTTTCCAGATGAATCTGGAACAACTTGAAGACTTGTTTCAGGGATGTGTGTGAGTGTGTGTGTGAGTGTGTGTGAGTGGCGGCTGTTCCGTGCACATGGAGCTGACGTGCTGGTGTCTTTCTCGCCGTGCAGGGGACCATGGTTATGTTGAAGATCTCTGCTTTCCTCGTTGCCTACGCCCTGGTCATTTGCCAGATGTACTGCTCACAAGCTGCTCCTGCCAGGTGAGACATCCTTCAACAACTCAAAACAACAACAACAACAGCTAAAATTACTTTTTATTTTTTGGTCAGAAAGTGAAAGTAGAGCAGGAAAAAAACAAAATAAAGGAAAACTGTTGATGATAAGATACCAAAGTTTGCAGGGATGCATGCTGGGATACATGTTTCTGAAAGGTTTTCATGATTTAAGACTCTGACCTAAAAGATGTCTGCGTGTCCTTCCTCTAACTGGTGTAATTTCTGCGTCAAACTCGGAGGATTTGACTCCAAAAGATGAAGGAAAAGTTGTAATTGGCTGCAGGCGGCGATGAATGAGATGTATATTTATATTTATATGATCCTCCGCTGAAGCCCCGCCCCCCTCTGCTCCCATGAAGCTATCGATTTAGTAATAAATCTGGAGCCGCCTGCCATCGGCCCCCCTCCCTCAGATGGGGCACTTTCAGCAGATTGTTTCCCCGCGTTGGCCGGGGGCCCTCCAACTCAGACGTCATCCCTCCCCGAGCGAGTGACGTCCCAGCCAACCCCCCTGACCCCCCCCAATCCATCCATCCAGGCTCTCTACCCCACCCCAACACACACACACACACACACACACACACACACACACACACACACACACACACACACACACACACACACACACACACACACACACTCTCCTCCCTCTTAACTGCAGGTGATGATTCCAGCCAAAGATTTAACCCCCCCCCCCCCCCCCCCCCAACCTCTTTTCCTCTACAGACCGGGTTTAGAGTCCATGTCAGACCGAGTCACGCTCACGGACTACGAGGCTCGGAGGTTACTCAACGCCATCGTCAAGGAGTTTGTGCAGATGACGGCGGAGGAGCTGGAGCAGCAGGCGACTGAAGGGAACAGGTACGCCTCACCTTTCTTCATTTAACCCTCTTTCTAAAAAAAAAAAAAAATCCATCCATGATGAAAAACAGATCCTCAAAAATCTGAAGAAACTAGAGGAGTGAGTGGAAGGGTGAGAGTTTAAATGAAAAGTCTGTCAGGGCGTTCACGCTGCTCTGTCTGCATCCGATCAGGACCTGAATCTGGTTCTGGTTTCACTTTGAGGGGCAGGTTCAATCAGGCGTAGAGGTATGTACTTAACCCAGGACCTAAAACAGATCAGTTCCAGGAACAGGAGAAGAAGTTAGCTCTCTGTCCTGACCCTGTCCTGCATGGATGAGTTTGATTTTGTTTGATTGGAGGACTATTTGCAGCCTGGCTGCGGGGCATGTGAGCAGAAAACGGCCAGCTGAACCAAGAAGTGTGCATGATGTCAATGAAGCGCAGTTGCATGACAGTGGGAAGCGACTGGTTTCTGTTTGTTCTGTGGGTGTGAGAAATGTGACGAGAAGGGGCTGACGTGTGGGGGTGGTGGGGGGGTTTGGTGCATGAGGGGGGTGGGTGACAGGAAGTGTAAGAAGCATGAAGCCGCAGCAGCAGGATGGCGTTATCTGACTTTGTAGAAGTGGCATGAAAACGAGACGCATGTGAGAGAAACGCTGCGTGAATGAAATGAAGAAGTTGATTTTCTGCATGTTTTCCCATGAGCCTGTTCTCTGCATGTGTCTCTGTGTGTCCCCTCCCTGACAGCATGGACAGGCCCCTAACCAAGCGCTGCTCCAACCTCAGCACCTGTGTGTTGGGCAAACTGTCTCAGGAGCTGCACAAGTTGCAGACGTTCCCCTCGCACGAACGTGGGAGCGGGGACGCCCGGCAAGAAGCGCAGTGCGCCTGAGAGCGACAGCTATGCAAGCTACGGCGAGACGTTTGACAGCATCTAACCCCCCCATCCTCCTCTCCTCCTCCTCTCCCTCTCCTCCTCCTCATCTTCCTCTCCCTCTCCTCCTCCTCCTCCTCTCCCTCTCCTCCTCCTCCTCTCCTCCTCATCCTCCTCTCCCTCTCCTCCTCTTCATCCTCCTCTCCTCCTCCTCCTCCTCTCCCTCTCTTCTTCCTCATCCTCCTCTCCTCCTCCTCCTCCCCCTCTCCTCCTCCTCATCCTCTCTCCTTGTCCTCCTCCTCATCCTCCTCCTCCTCATCCTCCTTCTCCTCCTCCTCCTCCTCCTCTCCCTTTCCTCCTCCTCATCCTCTCTCCTCCTTCTCATCCTCTCTTTTCCTCCTCCTCCTCTCTCCTCTTCCTCCCTGTTTCTCCCTCATTGTTTGGGACTGCCATGTGCATGTTGATCCTATCTGCCTGACTGACATGAGAAGTTAACTGTAACTGCACCCACCCTTTCTGTTCTGCCCCCCCCCCCCCTTTTGGGCAGAGAATGATTTGTTCCCGTCATTTCAGACAATCAGAGTTAGTTTTCATTTTTCTGTGCCTGAGGAGCGGGTGCAGACGTCCGTCTCTGTGTACTGTCTGTGCAGTCGTTTGATGGCATTTGAAACCCTCCTGGAGTTAAAGGGTTAAGAGAGATCACTTAATGGAAGTATTAATAAATCATCCCCCAATGCGCCACCATGTTTCTTGTTCAATAAACGTATTTTTCTACCAGGAAGCCTTAGCTCATGGTCATTTGTGCAGGATGATAAAACCCTCAAAGAAACTTTAAATCAGACACAAATAGTTTTTAAAGCTCCTGAAACGATCTCTGAGGCTCTCGTCCAGTTCAAAGGTAAGAAAATGTTGCTTCAGGAGTTGGTACTTCTCAAAGTTTCCGTCCTGTGTTCACTCATTGATCCATCGAGGACCAGATCTCAGGGTTAACCTCTCGTTTGCTCTCCTGAAGCAGCGTTACAGCACAGAAGCGAGCCTGCAACACGGCTACCTGCGTCACTCACCGCCTGGCGGACTTCCTCAGCCGATCGGGGGGGATGGGCAACAGCAATTTCGTCCCCACCAACGTCGGAGCCAAGGCCTTCGGCAGGCGAAGGAGAAACGTCCAGATGTGAGCATCCCAAGAAGCTTCAGGGAAACGGTACGCCAAGCGTTTCAAACTCTGAACGGAGCAAATATCACAGCTTTGGGAACCTGCATTCATTTCCTCTCTCTCTGTGTCTCTCTGTGTCTCTCTCTCTCTCTCTCTCTTTCTTCCAGAGGTTGAAACCTGAGGAGAAAACAGCAGAAAAATCCTGAGAACAAAAACCAACAAAAACAAAAACGGAGCAGATGATAAACAGTGAACTGGCCCTTTATTCCTCCTGGAAAAGACAAAAAAAGATCCCCTCACAGGACTTCTGTCCCCATCTCATCCTGTTAGTCAAACCTTTCAGCAAATAAGAGAAAAAAAGAGAAAAAAAGCACTTTAGTTTCTGTACACGAACAAATGAACTGAAAAAAAAAACGTTCCTCTTTTTATACATGAGTTTCACTGGAAAATAAAATGGAAGCATCACCTGATTTTCTTCCTCCTTTCGCCTCGTTAGAGCACATTTCCTCCACGTGACCACCTCGCTGTTCCTCATTCCAGATCCATACCCCCCCCCCCACGCCACCCCTCCCCACTACACATTTCCCACAATCCCCTCTGCTCCCGAGGGTTCCCTGTTTTCCTTTGTGCCAGAGGGACGCCATTAAAGATCAGCCTACCCAAGGCCCCCCCACAACGGCTGTTGTCTTGTGCCTTGACGTAGAACAATTTACACGAACATGATTGTACAGTTCTGTTTCCAGACGCTAAGAAGAGCCGAGCGAGGACGGAGAGAATGATGACAGATTAATGTTGTAAACCATATTGTGAAAACAAATTTCAGCAAGATTAAAATGTATTTTAGATACACTCGGGTTTGGGGTACTTGTGTTGTTCTTCAAACGTGCCGACAGGTCCAAGAGTCAAGGTTAACTCCTGAAAGCAGAGTTCTGTGTGATTCTGACAATCTGACATCGTCTCCCGCGCTGAAACACTCAGACTCCAACAACAAGTCGCAGCGAGCGTCCGCCGCTGTTCCAGAGGGACGGTTATCAGAGCGACACCACGGCAGCATGGATTCATGATGACAAAGAGACACAGAGACACAGAGACACAGAGACAAAGACACAGAGACAAAGACACAGAGACAAAGAGACAAAGACACAGAGACAAAGAGACAGACACAAAGAGACAGAGACAAAGAGACACAGAGACAAAG
The DNA here is from genome assembly GCA_030710495.1 of Labroides dimidiatus. Classification (NCBI taxonomy): domain Eukaryota; kingdom Metazoa; phylum Chordata; class Actinopteri; order Labriformes; family Labridae; genus Labroides; species Labroides dimidiatus. The sequence goes on from CM061147.1 coordinate 33,962,251, forward strand.
ACAGAGACACAGAGACAAAGAGACAAAGAGACAAAGACACAGAGACAGAGACAAAGAGACACAGAGACACAGAGACAAAGACACAGAGACAGAGACACAGAGACACAGAGACACAGAGACAAAGACAGAGACACAGAGACAAAGAGACAAAGACACAGAGACATACAGAGACATGAAGACACAGAGACACAGACAGAGACACAGACACACAGAGACACAGACCCACAGAGACAAAGACACAGAGACCCAGAGACAGAGACACAGACAGAGACACAGAGACAAAGAGACAAAGACAAAGAGACACAGAGACACAGAGACACAGAGACAAAGACACAGAGACAAAGAGACACAAAGACGGAGACAAAGGGAGAGAGACAAAGACACAAAAACACAGAGACAAAGAGACACAGAGGCACAGACACAAAGTGACGAGGAGACAGAGACAGACACAAAGACACAGAGACAAAGAGACAGAGACAGAGACAGAGAGACAGAGAGACAAAGAGACAGAGACACAGAGACAAAGAGACACAGAGACAGAGACAGAGAGACAAAGAGACACAGACAGAGACAGAGACACAGAGACACAGAGACACAGACACACAGAGACAAAGAGACACAGACACAGAGACACAAAGACACAGAGACACAGAGACAAAGAGACACAGAGACAGAGACAGAGAGACAAAGAGACACAGACAGAGACAGAGACACAGAGACAGAGAGACAAAGACACAGAGACAAAGAGACAAAGCTGTACTCAGAGGTTAACTCACCACGCTGCCAGCAGGAGTATTTCAGAGGTTAAAGGTCAAACATTATAAACTCTGAGAGCAGAAAGTTTCACACACTGACAGAAGAACTCGCCTCCAAACGTGGCTTCAAGCTGCAGAAGTTCAATCAAACACAGGCTCACTTTAATCTGCTGTTCCTACTGCAAAACTCCAACAGGTGGCGACATAATCACCTCCACCACAGTTTGACTGGAGCTCTGCAGAGTCTGACAGTCTGAGCACAAAACAATCCAGAGTCTGCAACCTGTGCACAGCTGGATAAAGACAGAGGCTGAAAAACAAGAGAGCATGAAGCTGAGGGGAAACTCAAAATGTTATCATGTGAATAAAGAGACCAGTTCAGACGAGAAGATGCAAACAGAAGTTTGAGGACATGAGACTGTAATGAGTCTGATAAACGAGGGAAGGAACAAAAAACCCTCAGAGAGGGCGAGAGAGAGAGAGAGAGAGAGAGAGAGAGAGAGAGAGAGAGAGAGAGAAGAAGAACAGGTCAGTCAGCTCCAGTTCAGACCGTTTGTCCTCATTTAAACTTGTCCTGAAAATGTGAGACCTCATGGTTCTATAAAAGGAACAAATACTGAAGAGAAGTTTGACATTAACATGAATTCCATTGTTTGTTTGTTTTTTTTGCAGCAGGCAAACACATAATTACATAATAACAGTTTCAGTATTTAAGGTGCTTCGCTTCCAGAAACATCCAGTCACACAGAGAGCGGATAAATAAATAAAAGCCCTGCTGCACTTTTTGGATGAAGAATCAGAGACTTAAGTTTGGAAATGGAGGGGATAACGAGTCCGTTCAATAAGGGTGAAATTGAAAAACACGATACAGTCAGCGCTCTCTGGTTGCATGGATGGATGCCAAGAGAGCGCTGGAGCAAAAGCAGGATATTTGTCCCTGAGTGCATCTCGCAGCCGAGCACACAAAGAGCCGTGGTTTAGGAAAACATCTTCAAAACCCATCAGGGCATATTTAAAGCTGACGTTCATCGTTACTGCTGCAGCGACAAACGGGTTTAAAGCTAATTAATGGAAGAAATGCTTGAAAATATGTGCTGATGGTTTAGAAGCTGAACAGAGAAGGATCTAAGCTTCAAACCCTCGTCTGTCTGTTGTTTTTCCACTCCTGCTCTCTCTCTGTCTCACTATCTGTCTCTAAACTCCTCATGGAAACTTTTCCTGCACGGCTGCAGAGGAAAAAAAAGCCCCCCCCCCCCCCCCCCCCCCCCCCCGTTCTCTGAGTCCTGATAATTGAGGGGGACGGGAGGTCTGAGGGCTGAATCCTGGGTCGCCTGGGTTTAAAGCGTCTTCCTCAGCAGTAATCTACCAATCGCACGATGCCAATGAGAGCAGCAGTCCTAATGGCACACAGCTGCTTCCAACCAGACCCTTCCAGCTGGAAATGAGACGCTTCGTATATGAGAAACCAAAGACCCGAGCCCCCGTCTCCAGGGGGAGGACGTGCAGCTAAAGTCCGGTTCCCAGAATCCTTCACCACAAACCATTTTCAAAACCTGAGGCTTTGGAAGACGCTGCTTTGGTGATGTTTGAGAGGAACGTGCGTCACTCTCTGAAAACTGCGTCCACCAGTGGGGGAAACAATCCGTGACCCAGAGAGCAGCCAAGGACTGAAAGTTTCAGAGACACGCCTCAGGTTACTGAAACCTCGGATCAGAGAGGACAGAGAGATTTACTCCTGTTCACATCAGAACAGAGGCCACAGAGCCGAGCCCACACTCAGGGTGCTCAGCTCCTGGTCTGCTGGTCTGTGGTCCAGACTAATCATCACCCCACCCCCCCACCCCCCCCACACACACACACACCCACCTCCACCTTTTTACATGCTCCATATTAATCTGCAGCCTGGAGTCCAGTTCAACTCAACACAACAGATTAAACATCAGCTGCATCCTCACAGCTTACAGTCACAGAGCTACAAACCAGGTTACTACAAAGAAGTGCATTACCTTGTTGCAATGCATCCTGGGAATTTATTTATTTATTCACTTATCAAATCATTTATTTAGATAATTTTCTGAGTTGAAAACACAAACTCAAGAGGGATGTATGTAATTTGGGATGGTTTGCATATGATCCAAAGTTTAAGCCACAGACATATGATCCAGCTTTTAAGGAGTGGGCACAAAAAGGATTGACAGCAGTATGCACGGTATCAGAGGATGGACAATTCCTAAGCTTTCAGGAACTAAAGACAAAGTACAATCTTGAAAACAGAGACTTCTATAGATATTTGCAGCTGAGAGACTATTTTATAAAAGAGATAAGACCAAGCGAAACTATAAATGAGGTGATCGGTGTTATTATAAAGTCATATAAACAGAAAGGGTCTCGGCCTGTTTCTGCTTTTTACCAAGCGCTTTGACTGAAAGCAGAAGAGAATCAACGCTTTATATAAAAGCAAAATGGGAAGCAGAATTAGAAATCAAAATACAAGAAGAGGAGTGGTATTACATGTGTGAGACACAATGTACATCAACAAATTCATTAACATGGAGAGAGTTCTGCTGGAAAAACCTTACACGCTACTTCATAACACCAAAGATAAAATCTAAGCAACTGGCCACACAACAAGTCTGTTGGAGAATGTGTGTGTGTGTGGAGGCAGACCATACGCACATCTTCTGGAGTTGTGCGAAAATGACTCTATATTGGCAAAATGTTAACACAGCCCTTAAAAATGTTATGGGGTATGAAATACCATGCACCTGTCCAGTGATGTACCTTGGGAGCAGTGCTTAATTTGTCCCCAATCAGGTGCCGGGTCC
>CM061147.1:33965930-33968430 GCA_030710495.1 Labroides dimidiatus
CATCAGGGCATATTTAAAGCTGACGTTCATCGTTACTGCTGCAGCGACAAACGGGTTTAAAGCTAATTAATGGAAGAAATGCTTGAAGATATGTGCTGATGGTTCAGAAGCTGAAGAGAGGAGGATCTCTGTCTGTTGTTTTTCCACTCCTGCTCTCTCTCTGTCTCACTATCTGTCTCTAAAGTCCTCATGGAAACTTTTCCTGCACGGCTGCAGAGGAAAAAAAGCCCCCCCCCTCCTCTGAGTCCCGATAATTGAGGGGGACGGGAGGTCTGAGGGCTGAATCCTGGGTCGCCTGGGTTTAAAGCGTCTTCCTCAGCAGTAATCAACCAATTGCATGATGCCAATGAGAGCAGCAGTCCTAATGGCGCACAGCTGCTTCCAACCAGACCCTTCCAGCTGGAAATGAGACGCTTCGTACATGAGAAACCAAAGACCCGAGCCCCCCGTCTCCAGGGGGAGGACGTGCAGCTAAAGTCCGGTTCCCAGAATCCTTCACCACAAACCATTTTCAAAACCTGAGGCTTTGGAAGACGCTGCTTTGGTGATGTTTGAGAGGAGCGTGCGTCACTCTCTGAAAACTGCGTCCACCAGTGGGGGGGAAACAATCCGTGACCCAGAGAGCAGCCGAGGACTGAGAGTTTCAGAGACACGCCTCAGGTTACTCAAACCTCGGATCAGAGAGGACAGAGAGATTTACTCCTGTTCACATCAGAACAGAGGCCACAGAGCCGAGCCCACACTCAGGGTGGTCAGCTCCTGGTCTGCTGGTCTCCAAACACATCTTTTTACACGCTCCTTATTAATCTGCAGCCTGGAGTCCAGCTCAACTCAACACAACAGATTAAACATCAGCTGCATCCTCACAGCTTACAGTCACAGAGCTGCAAACCAGGTTACTACAAAGAAGTGCATTACCTTGTTGCAATGCATCCTGGGAATTTATTTATTTATTCACTTATCAAATCATTTGTTTAGATAATTTTCTGAGTTGAAAACCAAAATGAAGTGTGGAACATAGTCATAAGAAAACACAAACTCAAGAGGGATGTATGTAATTTGGGATGGTTTGCATATGATCCAAAGTTTAAGCCAGGGACACATGATCCAGCTTTTAAGGAGTGGGCACAAAGAGGATTGACAGCAGTATGCACGGTATCAGAGGACGGACAATTTCAAAGCTTTCAGGAACTAAAGACAAAGTACAATCTTGAAAACAGAGACTTCTATAGATATTTGCAGCTGAGAGACTATTTTACAAAAGAGATAAGACCAAGCCAAACTATAAATGAGGTGATCGGTGTTATTATAAAGTCATATAAACAGAAAGGGTCTCGGCCTGTTTCTGCTTTTTACCAAGCTTTGACTGAAAGCAGAAGAGAATCAACGCTTTATATAAAAGCAAAATGGGAAGCAGAATTAGAAATCAAAATACAAGAAGAGGAGTGGTATTACATGTGTGAGACACAATGTACATCAACAAATTCATTAACATGGAGAGAGTTCTGCTGGAAAAACCTTACACGCTACTTCATAACACCAAAGATAAAATCTAAGCAACTGGCCACACAACAAGTCTGTTGGAGAATGTGTGGGTGTGTGGAGGCAGACCATACGCACATCTTCTGGAGTTGTGCGAAAATGACTCTATATTGGCAAAATGTTAACACAGTCCTTAAAAATGTTATGGGGTATGAAATACCATGCACCTGTCCAGTGATGTACCTTGGGAGCAGTGCTTAATTTGTCCCCAATCAGGTGCCGGGTCCCCCTTCGAAATTGTCGCCGAAAGAAACCTTTTTTCTCTGGTTTTAACGCGTTTTTATCTTCTTTTTCACCTTAATTTCCGCATTTACCTAGTATAACATTTGCAGCAACATTTGGCACACCATGTGGCCCATCAGAACACTTGGAATCAATTTGGAATGAGCAATTTAAATAACTGACATATTGCAAATAAACACATTTTATTGCTAATGGGATTTTTTTGTGTGTCACTGTCATGTAAGCACCACGCCAGAAAAAAATAAATACAATAAATTTAACAAAAGCCTGAGAATCAAAAATCAAGGAAGAATTAGAAAAAGGTCTGTATTTGGAAGGATAAATGACCAAACATCACTAGAATGATGTGTTGTGCACTCTGCACAGTAATAATGTATCCAACCAAACTTGACAGGCAGCAGACACAGTCTGATTACATTTCCTGTCTATTTGCCACGTTGTTGTGTGCTTTGCCCACAAATAACTTTATGCTTGTTAACCGATTGTCTTCTCTTGTAAACTGTAGTCACCAGTGGTGACTACAGTTTCTCGTGAACTGACGTCACTGCTCCCTCATCCTTATCTGTGCTCCTGACTGCACAGACCACATCTTCAGCGGCTATCATGCTGTCACCACCCGTATCTGCGGAGCCGGGCTCTGCCTCCGGAACAACTTTGGCCAGTTTGGGGTCTGGCTGACCGACTGGTTTAAAGAAACTTGAGAGTTTTGATTGTC